>CALSBZ010041551.1:10092-22494 GCA_943591055.1 Gobionotothen gibberifrons
AGAAGAAGAAGAAGAAGAAGAAGAAGAAGAAGAAGAAGAAGAAGAAGAAGAAGAAGATATAATGTATTCATACCTCAGAGGGAAATGTCTTCCCCCACTCTGTTGTGTTTAAACACATTACACACACAGGGAGGATGTACATGCACAAACACACAGAGCATATACATGCACAAACACAACCACATGCGGATAGGAGAGGGGATCGCAGAGAGGCTGCCAGATAGCCGGCGCCAGGGAGCAGTTTTGGTGTTTGGTGCGTTCACAACCCAAGTAACATTGACCTGCTGATATGCTTTCAACACAAGAAAAAGCTGTGCCAATTTCTGACATCATTTAGATTTTCAGATGATCAGAGACGCGAAGCTATCGCAAAGCCACTTGTGCAGCTAACGGTGATTGCCGGACAGTATGCAAAAAACATATTGAGTTTGACTGTAAGCGAAAAATGAAAGGATCTGGAAGTTAAATAACATTAGCATTTTCCCCTAGGCCTTATCACACTAGCATAAGCCCACAACATTGAACATGCTAGCAAGCACTTACAGCCAGCCTCCTCTGAATATCAAAACCTTGTTAGCAGTTAGCTACCTGCTAAATTGGTATTAGCATTGCAATTAAAGTAAAGCAACTATACTAACAAACAACCAACTGTTGTGCGTTCACAACCCAAGTAACATTGACCTGCTGATCTCTTTCAACACAAGAAAAAGCTGTGTACATTTCTGACATCATTTAGCTTTTCAGATAATCAGAGACGTGAAGCTACCGCAAAGTGCCTTGTGCAGCTAACACACAGTGCATTCTCGTAGTGATTGCTACAACTACTGCACCATGTTTGTTAGGAAAGTAGCTTTTAGAAATGTATCAATGTTCTAAAATGTGTGACTTTAACTCAATATTTAAAAAACAGAGTGATTGGCGGACAGTATGCAAAAAACATATTGAGTTTCACTGTAAGTGAAAAATGAAAGGATCTAGAAGTTAAATAACATTAGCATTTTCCCTTAGGCCTTATCACACTAGCATGTACAATCAAGCCCATAGCATAACATGCTAGCAAGCACTAACAGCCAGACTCTGAATATCAAGACCTTGTTAGCAGTTAGTGCTACCACTATGCTAAATTGGTATTAGCATTGCAATTACAGTAAAACAAACAACCTATGTTGTCGTTGTAGACATCTAATAATATCCATCATATTGAAAGAATAGGCCTTCACCATAGCATGTTGACAAAGCTAGTAACTACAGCGAAAGACCTTTACAATCCAAGTCAATTAACTTAAATATGTATTGTGATAATGTCCCACACAGCTAGTTGGTTACAACAATCTACAGTGATGTCACAGGGATTTCAGGCAGCAGGTAGTTGAAGGTTGAAGGTTAATCCATTTGCTATGGCTACAACTGCCTCATGGAACAACAACGTTTTCCTTTCTGTTTGTTTAATATAGGAATGCATCTTTGTCTATCACACTTTGCTTCTGTATGTCTCCCACCTGACTTTATTGTGAGCTTGTGTTTTCAAAAAGTAAATTGAGCATGTTTTATGAGACTGAACAGTCACATAGGGTATTGGACTCTCTTAAAACCCAGGTAGGTGCAGAATAGGTTTCTCAAAAATAAAGCAATCAGGAAGGCAGTACTATGCATGACTACAAATGATAGTAAACTATATAAAATAAAGGCTACAAACATATGTACACGTTGATTAATACCTACTTAACTTGTACTTGGGACAGGACTGCAAAGTACAGATGGGATATTACTGATCATAATCAAACTTATATAAATGTGCACCAACATTAGTTATCAGTGTTCTCTATTCTCAATTTAAAAGAATAAACTGACAATAAAGAAGTCTTATAACATATTTTGCTTGTGTCTTTGGGAGGCCTTCAGTGTTTGTTTTATTATTTATCAACTAGTTACATTCTCATTTTGTAAATTAATAAAATAACATCCAAAGAATTAAACAATCATAATTGCAATGTAAATAGTTTGCACCCCATTTTTTTAACTTTTAAATTCATCTTTATGGTATGGCGCTGGTGTGGTGTTACCAATTCTTAAAAATAATAGGGGCAATCGATTTGCAGCCAATCAGAGACGAGACTTCTGCTGCACGCACCCATCATGCGCTGAGGCAGACAGAGCGCATGTGCAAAGCCACTGACACTACAGAGACCACGCAGTTAGCATGCAGGAGGTGAAGAGCACTGAAACGTGGCGCACCCAGAGGAGAGAAATCAGCACTTTGAGAGGTAATGGTAAAAACTATTTATCAACGGATTCAAAACACTCAAGTCTTAAAACATTGCAAACCTCAAAGTCCTAGCTATGGTATACATGTTGTTTAACGACCAAAAACAAAGTAATGTTAGCTAACATTACCATAGCTAGGTAGCAGCTAGCTAGCTGGTAGCAGCTAGCTACCATGCTTTGAAAGTGAGCTGTTCTATGCCATCATTATGTGCAGTAATGATATTTTTTAATGATGTGCAAGATGCGTGCTCGAGTGGCTGAGCGTGATGTGCAGTGAATGTTTCAGAGTTACTTTTTCGCAATATTATTTAATAAATAGTTTAGCTAGCTAACTAGCATACATTGTCACTAACTCCTAATGTTAGCTCAATCCTTAGTTTTATAATCGATTTTTTTCGTGGGCATAATGTTACACACAATGCACATTATCCATATCTTGTAGATCCTATGTTAAGGCTATAAACAGAGGTGGGAGAAGTTCTCAGATCTTGTACTTGTATAAGCACGGGTGCACATAATTGTTTTGCCCTGGTTCTCAAAGGAGCACCTGGAGATGTTGCTTGGTGCGCACTTTTGAGGGGTACTTTTCTGTGGGTACTGTGGGAGCGCATAAAGCAGACCCTTCACGCGATAGCGAGGGGTAGAGCGAGGGATCACAGATGCCGTGGACAGATCACAAAAATTAAACCTAAATAGCACGCGAATTATACTTTGACGACCGTTATTATACCTGGGCGGCCCGCCCAAGTAAAGTCTATGTGTGGGAAACCCTGCTATCTTACTAGTTCTTATGCAACTCGCAAATATCTCTCTCTTTTCTATCTCTCTCTCTCTCTCTGTGCGCAAATGCGCCTTTTTTCAAATGATCCGGTGCACTTTTTTTGGCGGGGGTGCGCATGCGCACCAGTTATGTGCAGCCCTGTGTATAAGAGTAGAAGTACTCAGGTCTTATACTTGAAGTGGTATTACTGTACTTAAAGCTGCTGCTGTGTTATTTAAGTTATTTTTGCTCAAGCATGTGCAAACTTGTGTCTCTTTTCTCCCCTCAGCTGTTAGCTGCAGTACCAGTAATTGCAACCTACCAAGAATAAACAGCAGCCAGAGATCCTCAAGTAAGATTTCTTGCCATATTACAAGTTTTATCAATTCTCAATGTCCTATGTGGTATTGCTATGCAAACAGTGAAAGGATATGGAAATCATCAAGAGGTGGCTAAAATATGTTTTTCTGCTGACCCTGTCCAGAGCAGTACATTGCTTTGCTTCCAGGTGGTTGCTCCTGTCTGCATCTCCAAGCTCGGGGCATATCGGCCATCAGTGGCGGACTGGCCATCGGGACGAATCCCGATGGGCCGGTCGGGCCACTTCGGTACCGGCAGGGGCGGACTGGCCATCTGTAGAATCACCAAACGGCCGGGTCGGTTCGCTGCTTTTAAACGGCATCATTGAAGTTGCGCTGACAGGCGAGAGAGGTCCACCGTTTCCCAGTCCGCCCCTGCCGGCCATCATCTACTCTAGGTAATACACTGACTATAGATAAGTACTGTACCTTTTATAAAACCCCACTTTAAACACCCAAACTATCCCTTTATGATGTGACATTTTCTACACTGTTAACATTAGGAAACACTTAAGAAAGAAAAGAAATCTGCAGGAGCTGATCATTCCTAAAATACAATTGGCCATATGATCACCAGTAAAAAACAACAACAATCTGCACAAAATATTTTTTGGATTTATAAATGTTTTGTGACTTTTTCCTTTGTGTACCTTAAGGGAGTTCTCACCTGACAGCTGGACACTACATGATAGCAGAGGACCAGACGGTCGTCAGTGGCAGTGTCCTGAATGCTGTCGATGCCCTGATGCTGATGTTTGCAGCATATTACTGCCTCAACATCAGTTATCGCTCAGAACTGGGAGCTACCCTGGAGTTCTTGCAGAGGTAAGACTTGAATTGTGATTATTAAGTCTTTCCATCTTAAACCACCGAGTAGAGGATTGTGCACATTTCTGACACACGATAAGTGCTCCTGACAATACAAGATAATCAAGATAAAAAGATTATTGTGCTGCATTCTGTTTCGCATTATGCTCTCGTTTTGTCTTGGGTTGTAAATTCAGCATACCCCTTTCCTTTGCAGTGGTGTGCTTTGGCTCCTCCCTAAAAGCCCAAACTCACTCTTAGCCAATCGGTGGTATCAGGTATTCAGCTCAATGAAAATGACAGAAAGAGGGCCCTTTGTCGACAACAAAAGAAAACCAATTCAGTTATTTGGAAAAAGGAATTGTTTTCAAGGAGTCCTTTTGAATAGGGATTCAGGTAGGACTGTATAGGGGAAGGTTTCACTCGGAGGGACTTACACTTTGGGGTGTCGATAAGAACACACAAGATTCTTGGTAGCGGTTGATTTCCTTAACTTATTCATATCAACACAACAGCACAGTAATACAGCCATGGAGCAGGTTTAGTGTATGTCTGTGGTCTATAACAGAGAAACACACAAGTATAATTAGAAGATTGTACTTCTACCACCAAGTAAAAGCTTAGCGTGAGTGTCAGCACCTAATTGTTCCGCAGGCTGAGGAAGTTCAACATGGACTCCAGGATACTCTGCATCTTCTACAGGTAGAAGAGAGAGTATCATTCATAGAGAGTATCCTGACTGGCTGCATCACAGCCTGGTACGGCAGTGCAATCATATTCCGTGGACTTGACTCTTCTTGCACTATTTCTATTCTATTGTATTTGTATTTACTTGCACTATTTTATCTGTTTTATTTGTTCTATGTTCTATATATATATATATATATATATATATATATATATATATATATATATATATGTTGCACTGTTGGAGGAGCATGTGACTTCAGTTTTTCATTGCCATGTCTACACTGAAGATAATGTACAAATGACAATAAAGCCTTGAATCTTGAATTTACGGTATTTTTTAAAATGACAACAGTAATCTTCTGTCTTTTTTTATCATTTAAAAAACATTTATTCAGTTTTTTTAGAGGTGTATGACTGTATTCTAACAATTAATATATGTTAAAAGAAAAAGATTTAATGGAATTACAAAAACATTTCTTGTAAAATTACAGATCTTTTTTGGCAAAAAATGTGATAGTTAATGTAAACTAACGCTTTTGCAAAGTAAAATGACGTTATTTTCTTTGTGTTTTACTTGTAAATGGTCTTAGATATACGATACTTTTTTGTAATAATAAAAGTAATTTTCTGTATTTTAGCTTATCTTTATCATCATAAAAGATAATTATTCTGTTTTCTAGAGGTTTATGACTCTATTCTAACAAATAATATAGGTTAAAAGAAATATTTCATGTAAAATTACAGTAATAGAGGCTACTTGTGGTAAGTTTCTTTTTTTAACGGTTATTTTCTGGCGACAGGGTTTTTTCACAATTTTCTTTTTTTACAGTGCAGCTTTCAAAGCGCTACACAAACCATAGCTTGAGAAGCACGGCTGTACAACTGCTCTCTCAGGCTGGTCTTGGATCAAAAGAGATCATGTCTGTGACTGGGCACGGGTGCGAGAGCAGTCTGAAGAGTTACTGGGCTCCGACAATAACCGAAAGGGAGAAATGGAGCAACATCCTGTCCTCCAACCCAGGAAATAGCACCACATCGGGTCAGTGCCTTTCCATGTTGTCTGTCCTTACCATGGTCCTTACACACACATTAGCGGTAGCGATACAACTGTGGCAATATTGTTTCCCGTTTGTTTACATGTTGGGAATTGTGCTTTCAGATGTGTCATCTGCGAAACCCCCGCAAGGAGAGAGGATCGAGGACAGAAACGTTGATCTGAATATCCCTAAAGATTTCCCATTCACCATGTCACATTGTACTATTCATGGGAACGTTCAGGTTAATGTTAATTACAGCTAATGTGGCCATGTAATAAGCGAACACCTTCATGCCGATCTAGATCCCTCCGCTTCGCGTCGGGCTCCTGATCAGCCTGTCGGTGTTCTTTTCCCCATAATGACCGCGTCGCTGCACATTATCCCTTACTTAAACAACATCTTGCATTTCTTTTCACAAAATACGTCTCCTTGCAGTATCAATAGTAATTCAGCTGACTTTTATATTTGATCCAATTGGTAGATAGGTTATATTTACACCATAACGGTGCACAGCTGATAGAAAAGGACTTGTAGTTTTTAAAGATATTACTGATTTTCTTTGAATATAAGAATGTAAATACTGAGTTGAGAGAATAGTCAGGGGATTTGGGTGATGGGAGACACATCTATGGAATCACAATTTCAATAGCTTACCATTAAATGATGGATATACCTTTCTGTCTGTGATGTTTTACAAATCAGATATTCATGTGTAGAAATAAAACATGAGAAATAGTATAGCAATATCTTGTAAAATTATGTAAAAACATGAATACAACTACACATCTTCAGATGTTATACATACATACAGTAAGTGTCCTACACTAATAATACAAAGTTATTATTAGTATGCTGTGTGTACACCGCCTAGTGGTTAAAGCACGTTATTGAATTATTTTTGTTGAATAATGTTATTTTTGTTGAATAATGTTATTTGATGAAAAGAATATTAAGAGTACATACTTTCATAGGGGGAAAGTAGAAGGTCAATGAATAGAAATATAGAAAATAAACAATCAAGAAGATACTATAAGTGATCTCTACAATAATTAGTTTAGTGCAGGATGTACAAAGATATTAATAGGAGGATGTGCAAAACAGACAAACTAATTAACCTTTATTAACACATTAAAGAATACTATAGGTCAGTGGTTTTCAAACTGTGGGGCGCGACCCCTGGTGGGTCGCGGAGGTACTGCAGGGGGGGCGCGGGAAGATTTTTTTATTTTATTATTGTCTCCATTTAGCTTTGTGAAGCACCTTGAGATGACGTTGTTTTTAAAGTGTGCTATATAAATCAAATGTATTATTATTATTCAATTGTAAACAAACACTGCTCAAAAATATCTCATTGGTCAGAGAGCTGTGGGCATAATGCTGCCTTTTGCAACATCCTACTTGTGTGAGATAGGCTTTTCTGCTGTTGCTGCCATCAAAACGAAATACAGATCAAAGCTGAACATTGAGAACGAACTGAGAGTGGCAGTCTCAAAACAACAGCCCCGGTTTGAGAAGATCTGCAAGGGAAAGAAAGCACACAAGTCATTGATAGGCTATGTGTGGAATAGGAATGGTAAAGTGAAGTGATCGTTTGCAACCTGCAGTAGAAATAGTAGTTCATTAATATATTTTCCTTAAAGAAATTTGAATTTAAAAATCTACTACTCAGGGAAGAAGGCCAACCAGTTTTAATTAGGCCAAATTAATTCACAGTATCTATTACAAGCACTTTTGTTCATGTGTAATCCATAATCAAATATAAAATGATAGTTGGATCTTTGTATCTTCATATTATTAGCAGAGAAAATGTAATGTTTTTACAACAATATACAATTAATCCTACCAATATAGATGGGAACCGGGTTGGGGGGGTCCAGAAAATATTTCCAATTACCCAAGGGGGGCCCGACTGAAAAAGTTTGGGAACCACTGCTATAGCTTAAGGTCTTCTTTCAAATAAGAAAAAAGTTTTGGGGGTATCTATCTACAGATAAATATTAAGCCTGACAACTTGCAGGTTTTTTTTACTACATTTATGCTTAACCTTGCCTGAAAATTACAATTAAGAAAGTTAATGCAGGATTTGATATGTTTTACAAGACATAAGGGCAGGAATTCAGAGGGAAAGGAGCCGTTTTGAGCTCTGCTACTAAAAACTGCTTTTTTTAAACGTCATATTACGTCACATGGGGGAGCAACTTTCTCGGACTCCTTCTCTGCCCAATCCGCGGTAGTAGTTTGTAGTTGGTTTGAGCGGTTGTGATTTAATTTTACATTGCATTTCACCATTTTTAATCATGGTGAGCTGAACAGGAAAAGGACCGGAGCTAGCGTTCGTTCCTGGGTGCGGGGTACGAGGTGCATCCACCTCCCTGCAGCACATACTCTCCACAGCTGAAGCCTATCAAACTAAATGTTCATCAGGAAACCGTATTACATCTCTCTCCCCCCTTCGCTCCTCTCTCTCCCCCCTCCGCTCCTCTCTCTCTCTCTCTCCCCTCCGGTACACAGCACCGTAAGACGTAGTGTGGAGTTTATAGTACCTGTGTTCACAGTTTTTAGCTATAGTGTTATAATTAGGGCTGTCAGTCGATTAAAATATTTAATCGCGATTAATCGCATGATTGTCCATAGTTAATCGCGATTAATCGCACATTTTCTATCTGTTCTAAATGTACCTTAGAGGGATATTTTTCAAGTTTTTAATACTCTTATCAACATATGAGTGGAGAAATATGCTTTATATGTTTGTTTATTATCATTTGAACAATGACAAATATTCTCATGAATATTAAACACAACAACTTCTAAACATTACAAATATTCGCCTCAATTCAACCTGGAACCTCTCTCATACAATACTGTGTGTGTGTGTGTGTGTGTGTGTGTGTGTGTGTGTGTGTGTGTGTGTGTGTGTGTGTGTGTGTGTGTGGACACTGTGATGGATCGTTGGAGCTGTGTGCAGCTCAAGGCATATATGCTCGAACGGGAGCTGGATGGACGCTGCAAGAGTGTGCTGACTTTTCGCCAGACAATTTCCCACTGTCTGGCTACCTGCATAAAGTCAAGTGCTCGGCGCAGTTGTCGGCGAAATGTCGCTCCTCTGTTTTCATTGAAACAGCTCCTTATATCCGTTAGCGCAGCTAGCTAGCACCAGATGCTAACAACAACAACACGTAAGGTGTGCCTCGCTCGCGCGGCGCACCACACATACACACACCCTCCCGATCCTCCCGATGGCCAGTCAGGGCCTGCCGGTGAGCGTGGAAGTGTGGTCTGCCACAAGCGAGCGGCAGGAGCGGGGCTGTCAGCATCAGCTTGTAGATGGTATTTTAAAGTCGATGCGCTCTGAAACTACGGGGCGGCCGAGGACAAAAAATACACATGCGTTAATCGCGTTAAAATAATTAGTGGCGTTAATTTTTTGTATTAACGCGTTAACTTGACAGCCCTAGTTATAACATAAAGCTTAATACAGTGTAAACCTAATGAAATGTAAACGGCTGTATTCTGAAAATGTCATGTCAACAGTTTGACTGATTAGGTCAAATCCCTGGAGTGATCAGCAGATGTTTTTGCAAGGGGTCTTATGACACTACAGGAAGGATGAGGGGAAGGAAGTTAGGATAAGGAGTTATCTGTTTCCCTGTTGTTCTGTGTAGGGTGTGAGTTTTACAGTGCAAAGGGGGTCTCAGCTGACCTAATGTTGTAATGTAATTAAGCTTTGATAAGAGAGACTGTTTCACTCAGAACAGGACGTGCTCTTTGGAAGAGACGTCACACTTGCACACACACACACTGTGAGGAGAGGGGACGGACCAGACAAAGTCAACAACTGCTGACTCACTGTGGAGGTCGCCCAGGAGTGAACAACGAATTAGAAGATAAACCCGCTTATGTGTATAAATACTGTAACATTTCAATACTAGACACTCTTGTTCTGACTGGCTGCTGTGATACGTATATCGCACGGTGGTAGAACTTGAGTCCGGGGTACTCTGTATTTGTACTGGGTACTCTGTATTTGGTATGTATTTCTGTATTGTTGCTTTTACCAGTAAACTCAGCTTGTTGCTTATCCCATACCTCAGTGTTCAAATTCTTTCCTTCAAAAGGCTACTCATCAAACGATCGGCGCGGAGCAGATTCAAAACTTCAACCATCCACTGGGTGGTGCTCCAACAAGTTGCATTAGGTAACGCGAGATACGGCTGATAGTTGCGCATTAGTTCCTGTTATCGATCAGTATCAACAGTCCTGCGAGTAACGTTACTATATTATCAATACTACTTTAGTTATAGCCTGATATATGATAGCTAACTTTACAATGTTGTGATGTGACTGACGTTAGCTAACAGCTGTCTGTAGCTAACGCCGGTCACTCACCAAGACAGCTGCCCTGTTCTCCACTGGTTCTCCTCACACCACAGCTCCATTTCTCGCCGATGGCCGTTATTTCTTCTAATCCTTGGCTGCTCCTGGTCTCTTGGACGCCTAGCAGGCTCATAATTATAATCATATGCATTCGAATATATATTTTCAACCTCTTCTGTGTCAAAACTAGCATTGTGATCCATGTACTAGCATTGTGATCCATTTATTTCAGAAAACACTTTTTGTTATATTCCATGGAATGCTCGTCCCGATAGCAATGAATACATTAAATGCTTTGACAATAAATACATAAAACAATGTATCTCTGGAAGCCGTAGCGCAGTAAAAAGCACGACCAATCATCTGCGCCGGCCCGGCTAAAATGACTGGATGGCCTACCTGCCTGTCAGCCTTCCATCTGTGCACAAACTTATCTCGTGGCCCTCATTGGTCATGTGCGCGTTCGTGTGTGTTGGAGGAGGGGCTCTGTAAGGAAGTCTGAAGGAAGGTGCAGATTTCTTCCGGTTGTGTATTTTCAAATGCTAGCGCACTCGAGCTGGTTTCTCCATTCTTACCTACCCTACCTTTAACTCTTTTTAGGGTGCAGCTATATGTTTTATTTATTTCAAAGTGGGCCCATTTTAATTATATATTTTTTCCTTCAAATGTGCAGAGGACTCCCCAAGTGCAAAGTAGACCTGTGTATTATTTTTAATTCTCCTTATAGGAGTTATTTGCTTCTTATTAGAGGTTAACAGTTTTATATAATGTAATAAATAGCCTAATAAATGCAAACAAACTGTAGTTTTTGTCTGATATAACAATAAATAAAACTTTATAAGCTATCAAGCTATGAAATATGTTTTGCGGCTCCAGACAAAAAATGTTTTGGGAAAAAGGAGCAAAATGGCCCTTTTGGTCAAAAAGGTTGCAGACCCCTGAGTTAGGCAAATACAGGTTTCTGACATTGGAATCAATGGGACAGCACCAAGTGTTGAAATTCGTAAAGCAACATTTCACTCTCTTAACACTTTACTTCTGTAAAAAAAATCTGTAATCTAGGCAGTAAATTACTGTATTACCCACAGTAATTTACTTTGAATTATTATGAGTTAAAAAAATGTACGCATTTTAATCGCACTTATTTTTGCACAGCTGAACTTTTCTCACTGGATGAGTTTCAGGCGAACCGATTATACTGGAGCACCAACTAACGTGCATGACTTCAGACAATCTTTGGATGGAAAGTTTGGTGTAAAACACGGAGAATAAAAACGTGCGTTCTGGAATGTCAGGAATGTTTGAGACGGAGAAGAATGAGGAAGTGGAAACGGAGGAGCTGAGAGCAGCAGAAAAAAACGGAGAAACGGCAGGAAAAGCTGTAAAGAAGATGGATGGTAAAGACAAAGAGGTGGCGGGAGGTTCCACAGAAGGAACAAGAACAAAAACGGCTTCTATGATGTCTGAAGAGAAAATGAGAGGCGCTGTGAAGAACCCGGAAATGGATGCGGGGAGCACGGGGGAGCAGCTGCAGCGACATGAACGAACTGTGAGAGAGTAATCTACGGAGTCCCTTAAAGCAAAACAAATCTGCGGAGTCTAGAAATGTTTTTAAATCGCGATTTTTCGGTTCAGCCATTTCACAAACCGTAGGAAAGTAAAAATGCAAATTAATCGTTAAAACCGAAAAGTGACAAAAAGAATCCAGCAGCTTTATTTATATGTGATTAAAAATGCGATTAATTTCGATTAATTAATTACAAAGCCTCTAATTAATTAGATTAATTTTTTTAATCGAGTCCCGGCCCTAATATATATATATATATATAAAAATAAGATAAAAGTCGGAGATAGCGATACAAATGGCAATACTCCAGGTCTACCATGCTCAAAGTTTATTGGAAGGCCTGCCGAAAGAAGAGGGTCTTAAGGCCGGTTTTGAAGACCTCAGTGGAAGGGGCAGATCTCAGCTGATCTGGTAGGGAGTTCCAGAGGCGCGGGCGAATGAGCAGAAGGCTCTGTCTCCCATTGTTCGGAGACGTGTGCGGGGGATGTAAAGAAGAGGAGCGTGGCTGGAGCGTGGCTGGAGCGTGGCTGGAGCGTGGCTGGA
>CALSBZ010041551.1:22504-34755 GCA_943591055.1 Gobionotothen gibberifrons
GGAGCGTGGCTGGAGCGTGGCTGGAGCGTGGCTGGAGCGTGGCTGGAGCGTGGCTGGAGCGTGGCTGGAGCGGAGAGAGCGGGTAGATGTCTGGGTACGGTTGAGGTCACAGAGGTATTTTGGGCTTTGTCCATTCAGGGCTTTGTAGGCCAGGAGCACAACCTTATACTGGATCCTGTAGTGGACTGGCAGCCAGTGTAGTTGTGCAAGTATGGGGGTTATGTGTGCAGACCTTTTTGTACCGGTGAGAACTCTGGCTGTACTGTTCTGGACAAATTGCAGGCGGTTGATGGATTTGGCTGGGAGACCGGAGAGAAGTGCATTGCAGTAATCTAGTCTTGAGAAGACGAGTGCATGAACCAGTTTTTTGGTGTCATCAGTTGAGAGTGAGGGCTTCAGTCGGGAAATGTTTTTCAGGTGAAAGAAGGAGGTCTTGGTGATGTGTTTGATATGCGCTTGGAAAGACAGAGTGGGGTCAAACATTACACCGAGGTTGGTGACAACGGAGAAGAGAGAGATGAGCTGACCATCAAGGGAGGGGCTGATGTTGGCGGCCTTGGCAAGCTGGTCGGTGGTGCCTATCAGGACTGCCTCCGTCTTGCTGCTGTTGAGCTGGAGGTAGTTGGTGGTCATCCAGGAGTGGATGTCTTCCAGGCAGGTGTTTAGTTTTTGGATAGTATTGGTGGTATTGGGTTGTGTTTTGATATAGACCTGGGTGTCGTCAGCATAGCAGAGGAAGTTGATGTTATGTTGTCTGATGATATGACCCAGAGGTAATAGATAGATTAAAAACAGGATCGGCCCCAGCACTGAGCCCTGTGGGACACCGCATGTCACTGCGGTGTCGTCAGACCTGGAACCCCCCAGAGACACGTGGTACTTCCGGTTGGTGAGGTAGCAGGAGAACCACTTCAGAGCCGTGTCCGTCACCCTGGTGTATGTCTCGAGGCGGTGGAGGAGGATGGTATGGTCCACTGTGTCGAAAGCCGCACTCAGGTCAAGTAGGACCAGGATGCTGGGTGACCCAGAGTCGGCTGCCATCAGCAGGTCGTTGGTTACTTTTATTAGGGCTGTTTCTGTGCTGTGCAGGGCGAAAACCTGATTGGAAGGTCTCGTACATTTCATTGTCAGACAGATGAGACTGGAGCTGTGCGGCCACGACCTTCTCAAGTATTTTGGCAATGAACGGGAGGTTGGAGATAGGTCTGTAATTGGAGAGGAGTTCTCGGTCGATATTTGTTTTTTTGTGGGGTGACAACTGCTGTTTTGAAATGGACAGGCACCTCACCAGTCTGTAGTGACTTGTTGATGAGTGTTGTCAGGAAATTAACCAAGGTTGGCGAACAGGTTTTTAGCAGCGGGGTGGGTATGGGGTCGAGGGAGCAGCTGGTAGGCTTCGATTTGCCTATGATGGCTAGCAGTGCAGATGACGTCACCTCGTTGAAGCTGCAGAGGGTGATGCCGTTGATGAAGGGAGAGCAATAATAATATTACAGCAATACTGCAAATAGTGCTGTAATGTTACAGTATAATTTTGTTGTTACTGTACAATATTTCGGGGTGAAAATATCAGGAGCAAGAGGAGAGAACCGCTGTGACCTTTAACGGATTATTTAGATTTATAAACGTTAATATTGCTGTTTTTTTCCCCCTAAAAGTTCGTATTTTATTTCGAGATTGAGTAGCAGTATTATATGGCTAAACAGCTTCAACAGTCAGCGGACCAAATGGAGGAGAGAGATTCAGAATGTCCTCATCCACATCGAGGAGGAATCCTCCAACCAAGATCTCTCTGCTGGTCATGATGGCACATTTCAAGGACAAAGAAGAGGCTATTTTCCTTTTGGCTGATGTAAGTGGAGTTATACATTATGATCTCGTGCAATGAAAATGTAATAATTGATGCCTTTCAAATATTACATTGTATTGTACATTCATTTGAACATATTAGTGTGTGTGTGTGTGTGTGTGTGTGTGTGTGTGTGTGTGTGTGTGTGTGTGTGTGTGTGTGTGTAGGCTCAACTGACCCTACCTAACATCATCATGTTAAGGTAAGGATTTGGTTTGACACTTTACTTTTGACATGTAAAGCTGAACATGTATTGTAATTCCACATGTGTTGTATGTGTGCTTCATACATGTATGATCTCTATAGTATTTCATTTTCCAGTTTTGAAGTAGAAAACATTTTCAATGATATGCTGCCTTTTCCATTTTGTCCACTTCTCTTGCAGGGAACCCTTTTACTTTCACATAATTACAGAAGATGTACTGTTGTGATTTGATGTTGTGACCTCACTATTTTTGTATTTTAATTGGCCTGTTGTATTTGAATCTGTCATGAACTGTCCAATGTGATCTGTCATAAACTGTTGTATTTATATCTGCCATGAACTGTCCTATTTTACCATGTTTTTCATATTGAACTTAATATTGAAATGAAATCAATAAACATATTTTATTTAAATTGTATCCCAGTTTTTGTTTATCGTTTCAGGTAGCACCTTTTGCAAATGAGACAAGGATCTAAAATTGGTTAAAGAGAAAACTGCAGTAATATACTGTTTTAATGCATACACTACTGTACAATTATACTGTATACAGAACAGTAATGTATTGTTATTTCACAATACCAGTATTGTATAATCACAGTAAAATATTGTTTTTGAGATTACAGCAACATAGAAAATTACAGTAATATACAGTAATATAAAAATACAGCACTGATTTTGATACTGTAAACCAAATACAAGATCTGTAGACTGTAAAGTAAAAATACAGTAACTTGTTGGCAACTTTGCTGCCAGTAATTTACTGTAAAATCCCCTGTATTTTTTTTACAGTGTAGGGATGGGTATCGTTAAGGTTTTCTACGGTACTACTAGTCTTATCGATACTGCTTATCGATCCAGTACTTTAACGGTTTTCTTGTATTTACTTTTTGTTATTTTTTAGCTAAAAAAAAAAAAAGCTAACAAATTGTTACCCGAATTCATTGCTTTATTTAAATGTGAAATAAATGAAATATATATAATTATGCTAAAATATTGTACTGTACTTGAGTAAAATGTTGAGGTACTTGTACTGGAGTATTTCAATGTTTTGCTACTCTGTACTTCTACTCCACTACAGTTCATAGGTAAATTATGTACTTCTACTCCACTACATGTATTTAATCCCTTTAGTTACTTCACAGATGTGGATGAATGATGTGAAATATAATCAAGAGTTAAATCAGACTTTAGTTCCACCTGGAGTAAATTCACAAGCTACCCTGCAGTATACAAAGTCATTCAAACTAGCTGCACCTTTACCAGCTTTGAGAACACTTTCATGATCAATCATTATAAAACATATCATATATATTATTCTGAAATGGACCAATCTGCACAATCACTACTTTTACTGTTGCTACTTTAACTATATTTTGATGATAATACTTTTACTTGAGGAACTCTTCCTACACTATGGTATTGTTTTACTTAACTACAAGATCTGAGTACTTCTCCCACCTCGCACACCTGATGTGATAACGTTACTCGTAATTGGGGCAACAGAGCTACGAGTTAAGGAAGTCAAAAATTGTGCATTTCTCCGACTGAATATGACGCCTTTTGGACGGCTGTTTGGACAGACTACTCTACTCGTGTCAACGCGCTAACGCGAAAACACTAATGGCAAACGAGCTTCGTCCACATCAAGCCTTGTAGAGTGTCTCTATACTTCTGAACGCTTCGTCCCCGGCAGATCTCTGTGTGCCGCTGCAGCGTGTCTGTTAGGCCCCGCCCCCGCACACAGAGAGACACAGGGGAGATCGCTCTTCTTGAGTGAAGAGAGCGGAAATAATGATATTGCAAGTTAGAAACGTAAGATGCATTTTGACAGACAAGACGGACACTTGGGGGAAAATATGCTGCATTTTGAATGTCCGATAGTCCACCATTAACACCTTAGTCCCGTCTCGTCAACGAAAACTAAATATGCATTTCGTCAAAGTTTTCGTTATCAAGAATCTATTTTTAGCTCGTCATCGTCTCGTCTCAGTCATGTAAAAAAGGTCGTTGACGAACATTTTTCGTCATAGTTTTCGTTGACGAAATTAACACTGCTCTAAAATGATATTTATAAATGACTATTATCATTATTATAAGCAAGACAATAAATGGCAAAGATATATAGAAAATAAACGTATTTGAGATACGTTTATAAGAAACGTAACGTGGGAGATAATGTTTCTAGAAGATATGTAGAAAATAAACGTATTTGAGATACGTTCATAACGAACGTAACATGGGAGAAAATACGTTTCTAGCTAAACGTAATTGAGAATGCAGTTTAGTTCTGTGGGAACGTAATTTTTAGGAGACAAGGTTGCCATAATACATTATGACGAAAAATACAAATTATTATGAATACAAATAAAATAAAAGAAGCCTCCCGTGAGTTACTAAAAAGCTATAAAGTAGATTTAAAAAACGTTTTATATAATAAAAGCTCACTGCTGGACGTTGTAGAAATGTGTGTGTGCACCACGACAAAGGAGCCTCATTCAATTTACATTGGGGTTGTTTGCGTGGTGCAGACACGTAAATGTAGCAGAGTTTGTGACTCCACCTAGCACTGCGGTGTTAAGGAGCCGCGGTGGAGTCACGCATTCTGGTGAGATCAGTTTGTACCTGTCCTGTGTTTTTCATTCTAATTGCTAATTCTTATTGCTATAATTATCTTGTCACCCAGGCAAGAGGAAACGAGGAGGAGAGGATCTGGCCCAGCAGGAACGGCACCTGGTCCAGCAGAAGGAACACCAGGAGCAGAACCTGGCCCAGCAGAAGGAACAGCAGGAACGGCAACTGGCCCAGCAGAAGGAACACCAGTTACAGAACCTGGCCCAGCAGGAACGGCACCTGGTCCAGCAGAAGGAAGACCGGGCCCAGCAGGATCAGCACTTTAACCGGACCTTGGAGGAGGCGAGGGAGTTGGAAGCAGCCTTGAGAAGGGAGGAGATCGCTCAAGCAGAGACCTTTAATTTAGCCTTCCTGCGCACTCTTGGCCAGGTGCTAGGGGGAATGGGCAGCCGACGTGCTCCGTCTCCTCCGCCTCTGTGATACAACAAATAACCTCTCGCTGAGATTATATTGTTTATTTTTTATCTTTAAAATGTTTATTTTTACAATCAATGCCATGTCTTTTTATGCTGCTGCAATACAAACTTTTTTTTAAAAATTATTTGTAATGTACAATATCATGCCTTCTTTATGCTGCTGCAACAAAACACTTCCCATATTGGGTTCAATAAAGTACTTATTTGACTTATCTTATCGCTTGTTGATACATAATTGCACCCAACAGCGATCATACAGAAAGATGGCATCATCTAGGCATCCCTCTGCTGTCAGAAATATCATAAACACCATCATCGTCCACAAAGCACTGGACAGGGAAGTCTTGCTATAAGCCGCCTCTTTCGAAACAACTTTTGCCTCTTTGTTGTGATAAGAAGCCACACAGCAAGAAACAAGCAAACGATCGCTTCCACATCCTCCATTGTTGTGTGTTGTGTCGCATTGAAGATGACGTCACGGCAGTTTTAAGCAGCGTTGCTCCGCCCGCCAAAAAGCCGATCGCTCCGCCTACACTGCGTTTCTATAGATACTACCCCAGTTCCTAAACTGTAATGGAAACGCGCCATAAAGTGAGCCGGTCCTAACGAGGCCTAACAAGGTGTTTTTTGGCGAGTGATGTGTTTCCATGGAAACAGCCTATGGTGAGATATATGTCCTTATCTGAGTCAGCTTCTTGAGCTGTATCTGGCCGTGCAACACTCACAGTGTCACATACTGTATGCAGAAGTATTATTTTAAGCAACACATTAAGTTGACGAAACACTAGAGTCAAATGTAATTAAAGTCAGATCCACTCGTGTCTTAGACGGGGCAGTGATATCATAAACCTGTTAATGTACGCATTCAAACACTTTCTTTTACCGGCTGTATTCACCTTGCAGGTGCAGCTATGTGGCTTTTATCTTGGATCAAGTGTTTAAGTCATGGATGTTTAAAGTTTAACTTCTTCATATGTCTTGTCCATGTTTGTGATTGGTCGAATGCTCCAAATGCCACCCCTTTCATGTGAACGCGCACCTAACTAGATAGGGCACGGCCTTACCTGGGCTGGAGCCCAGGGGCCTACGGAGATCGGGGGCCTATCATGAGCCAATACAAATAAAAATAAAAAAGAATTCAAATTTTTTTTTTTTTTATTTAGTTTTTAAAACAATTTTTTTAATAAACAAAGTCTTGGCTTTCAGAATATGCAACTTTCATTTCCAAAATCACACGATAAATACATGTTTGAAGCTTGTAAAGGGAAGAAGAGAGCTCTACCTCGCCACTCTGCTGTTCCACAGCGTATGTTTTGGATTAGCCCAACCGGCTAACTCAAACATATCCAGGTTATGTTGAACCGGCTTCGTCGTACAGGCCTCTGCTCTATCGAAATCGTCGGAAGTTGCAACGGCTCATTTCAAAATAAACATGGATTTGCGTAAAAAAATAGTTTTTCGGCTTTCAGAATATTAAACTTTTATTTCCAAAATCACACGATAAATACATTTTTGAAGCTTGTAAAGGGAAGAAGACACCTCTCACTCGCAATCTGCTCTTCCGTAGCGCCGCTCCCCCTCCCTCCGACTGTAAGGCGTAGAGTAATCATAGATAACACGGCAGGGTCCCTTACAGTTTGTTTTCATCTGATTTCAAATAAACAAAGTCTTGGCTTTCAGAATATTAAAATTGTTTCGGCAAATTCAGATGATAAATACAACTTTGAAGCTTGTAACGGCATAATTACAAGCGGAGAACAGAGTAACTTGACGTCACAGCAGGCATTACAACAGCCGGTGTTTCTCGTGAGTGTTTTCCCCAGGAAACAAACACAATACACACAAAAACACACACACATACTCGCGGGCTTCCCCCAGACCAGTAATCCAAACGAAAATATTTTCCCTCAGGACTATTTTGATCATTTGCTCCGCTAATAATCAATCAGATTGATGGATTCCAGAGAAGAGGAAACTTTAAAGGCCTTTTTCTCAAAATGATGACTCGGTGACAGTCATTATATAATGTGACATATTTTGCTTAATATTTGGAGTACAACAACAATCCGGATATCATTAGAAACCTTCAAAGATGGAAGAGTTTACCTCTGTCGCTTATAGGTCAAATTAACACGGTTAAAATGAACATTCTTCCTAAGTACCTATTTATTTTCCAATGTCTCCCTCTATTCCTACCCAAACAATTTGTTAAGACTCTTGATCAGGATATTTCTGGCTTTTTATGGAATGGAAAGGCACCCAGAATAAGTAAATATATTCTTCAAAGATGTAGACTTAACGCTGGACTGTCTCTCCCGAACTTCCAATTATATTATTGGGCTTCACACATACACAAGATTTCATTTTGGTCAAAATCAATGCATCCTCCATGGTGTGGTGATTTGAGGCACAGTCTTGTGGCTCATCCTCCGCAATGGCACTACTTACCTCTTCTATTCCCACCAACCTCTCTGGACATACAAATAATCCTGTTGTGAGTTCTACTCTTAAAATCTGGTACCAATTTAGGAGGCATTTTAAGTTTACTTCTGCATCCACTGTAGCTCCTTTATTGGGAAACCATTTATTCCGACCTGCCTTATCTGACCCCACTTTCTCTGTATGGCATGAGAAGGGCCTGAGGACTTTTAAGGCCCTGACACACCAAGCAGTCACCAGAGAACTCGCCGACGCCGACTGTTGCGTCGCTGTGTTCTCTTGCGTCTTGGCCATGTGTCGCTCTGGAACACACCGCAAAGACTTCAGCCGAGCACGTACGAACTGCGCATGCGTGAGTGGCAATAACTCTCCTTACCAGCAGGCGGCGGTAGTGTGTATTCGTCATTCAAAAGAGGCAACAACCGGAAGACAGAGAAGAAGAACAGACTGTGTGATATAAACAAACAACAAATAGCGTGTGCGTTCCATTTTCACTCTCGTCCATCGAAAACATGTTTCTTGCGGTACTGGAGCTATCAGTCATTGGAGTGTTGCTTGTGGAAGACATTCTCAAGCAACAGTCTCTCAAGAGGCGGAAACGATCAGAGTGATTTCTTTGGCCGACTACCTGTGGCCGACGCATAGCCGATTCAACATGTTGAATCGGCCATGCGTCAGCGATGAAAGGCCAAATAAGGTGTGTCACGGCCGACGGTGCGGGACACACCAAATTGAGTTTGGTCGTCCGACTAACGAAAACGGCCGATTTCGGCCTGGTGTGTCAGGGCCTTTAGAGAGCTTTAAAAGGATAATACATTTCACAGTTTTACTGATCTATCAAGTGAATTCGAACTCCCAACATCTCAACGTTTTCGTTATTTCCAAATTAGACACTGTACCAAATCCCTGTTTCCATCTTTTCCCTCTCTATCCCCTAATCAAATATGGGATGAGTTTCTTTGTTCCGATCCCCTTCAAAAGTCACTTATTTCAAAAATATATAACAAACTCCTGACCGATGACAGCTCACACACCACTAAAATCAAGGCTGCCTGGGAGGCTGAGCTAGGTGTGAACTTGGGTGATCACTGGTGGGATACTGCTCTTAACAGGATTGGGCGGTGGCCCAACCTCACATTCCCCTGATAGGTGGAGAATTGACCACTAAGCGGAGCACCACTTCTGTGACGTAGAAAATAATTCAAATCTGGATCAGTCTGTATCAGATCCGTTGTAGCCCCGTTTTTAGAGATTTGGGTATGGAGGAAAATAGAGAGGGTTGTGTTTTCTGACACGTTCCCTGGAACACCGGGGACACATAGTCATGTATAAAAGACGTACAAAAGTGCATTTTGCATGATAGGTCCCCTTTAAGAGGCGGAACCTCTATGTGTTACACTAAGTGGCAACCCTTCTTAACCTTCTTCCAATCTCTCGCATTTTTGTCTACTGATTGATGGACACCACCCCCCCCTTTTCCTCTTTATTATGTATTTATATTAATTTGTTGTCTTTGTATTGTTTTAGTATTATTATTTTGATTTTATTATTATCTTGTTTAGTTCTGTTAGTCGGTACACTACTCCCTTATATTTTGGCTATCTGGTCTGTTTGAGTTAAGAAGGTGGCTTAAATACTGTATGCCTTCAAGTGAAAATTAACCATGTACGGCTTGTCAATTGATGCACAATAGTAGAGACTAAATGGTTGCTAGTAGCTTTGAACTGTGGTCCCTGTCAATGTACCAAATGTCTTTTCTATGTGTCTTCAATAAAAATATATATTAAAAAAATCATTATAATGGCCAAACTATCGTACAATTTAGGATTTTCCACGAAAAATGGGCCAGGTGTCCACCATGTTTTTGTTTTTTCACTGCGGGGAAAGTTGACATGACATGGACACTGCCCATTAGAATTCAAAAGGAAAGGAAAATGTAGCTGTCGTTTACGTAAAACTGATACATCCTGCCTTGTGGACCAACGTAGCTATTCTTCTGTGAGACTGGGTTGGTAGTGTAGTGTGTAGTGCAGTGTGTCCTCACATGTAGAGCTGTGTGCAGTGTGTAGTGTAATGTAGTGTGTAGCACAGGCCGGATTAACCATATGGGCACACTGGGCACGTGCCCAGGGGCCCTTGAGCAAGAGAGGGCCCTCAGTGACAAGACATTTTTTTTTTTATGAAACTCACTCTCCGCCGCAATAAATAACTCAAATTAATATATTTTCTAAACCGTCCCTGTACTGTAGGTCTCACTATGTATGCGCTCAACTTTCTTTACTATGCGGCTGCGGTCTATAGCCGAATCACAACCCCAAAAATGAAAACATTTATGGTGCCGGTAGCAGCCGAACGCCCAGCGGGGCAGCGAAAAGAAATACAAATAAATAAAAGGAAGAGAGAGTGGCGGCTGCATTAAAACATTTCCCAACAATAAATAGCTTTTTCAAAAAAGCAAAAAGTGACGAATTAGGCCAGCAACCACAAGGAACAGTGACGGTCACGGAGCCTGAGGATGTTGTTGTTGTTGAGGTGTGCAATTGACATGCCAGATTGAATGAAAATGTAAAATATTGGTCATGTTGGGTAGGCGTGTTGGTACGTGGGTTGAGGGGCCCTGAGCTCTCAGTGCCCAGGGGCCCCTGGAGGTACAAATCCGGCCTTGTGTGTAGTGCAGTGTGTCCTCACATGTAGAGCTGTGGGCAGGACATCTTCAGCCTGCTGGGGATCAGGGCCAGCCTGCTCTGGTTCCTCAGCTTCGTTTTCCTGACCAGGTCTTTGACTCGGCCCCATGTGTAGTTTTCACTCAGCTGAAAACATAAAGACACACAAGAACAAAAACTTAATGCACATTTTCACTTTTAGCTGGGACCAATCAGGACTAATGAGGGTTCACATAGTTCTAGAAACTCCATCTTAATGAATGCAATCATGAATTAAGTTAATGATATGGAAAAAGCCAATAAATAGAATGAAAATGTATTCAGATGTGTTGAAAAATTACGGGAATATTCTAGGTGAAAACATTCCATGGAATGTATTGGTTTGTAAACAAATTAAATTAAAAATAAAGTGTTTAATTTGCTTGTCATGTGCAGATGGAAACTAGGCTTTGTGCTACAGTGGTTCAGTCTGTAGGGGCATGGACTTTGGATCGAAGGGTCGCTGGTTCATGTCCTAATCAGACCAAAAAAGTACTGAAGTGCCCTTGAGCCAGGCACCAAACCACCAACTGCTCCCTGACTGGCTGCCTCTCCACTCTGGATACTCATGTGCATGTGTCCACATGTAGCTGTGTGTGTTTGTAAGTACCTGTACCTGTAAAAATGCATGTGCGTGTGTGTGGAAAACACCCCGTCGTGGGATCAATAAAGGTCCATCTTTTGAACAGTGGTTGGCCGGCAGTTCTAGCAAGGCCTTCTCTGGCCTAAACACTATCAGGATCAATGACTCACCTTTTAATATAGTTTTTACATTAACCCTGTAAGGCCCCCTGTTGTTATTTTACAACATTACTTTAAGTAATCCTAAAAAAGTCAGTGAATGTTTTTTTTTTATAAATACTACATTTACATAGTCAAAAGGTCCTTTTGTTCAGCCTCACAATGTTATTGGGTATTAAATGTGTTTATAGGTCGCGACCTCTGGCCATACACTCTCACACAACTTCCGAATCTTCAAACGAGCAACATCTCTTTGTTTTATTGGACTGGTTTTGTCAGATTCAAGAAAGTAAAATGCCTCAACAAAAGAAAATGTGTGACTATTACAATGCCTAGAACATGTACATATTTAGTTATTGTGGAATACATTCATCAAATTAGATTTTGGGCAGCTTTTGTCTTTGTTGCAATATTATATACCTGGGTCAGTATGGTAATCAAAATAGCATGTGTCCCTGCATGGACATTGCCCTTCTTATATGTTCACACATGGGCGTAATTTCCACTGGGGACAGGTCCCCCCCACTTTACGCAAGCGGTCATAGCCACGGAGGAGCACACAGCGTCTGTGTGTGTGTGGCACGAGCGCATTTTGTGTGAGTGTGCGAGCGAGAGTAAGCACCAGTTACGGGGGCTGTTGTTAGCATCTGGTGCTAGCTTGGAGCTAACGGAGATTATAAACTGTTTCAACAAGTGCATGCCCCCGGACACCCCTAGAGCAGGGGTTCTCAAACTTTTTGTTTATGCGGACCACTATTTATTATCAAGGATTTTCGCGGACCACCTCATATGCAAACCGTAAAAATAAGTACATATATAAACTTAGTGTTAAAACGCCGATATTTTTTTATAGTTAATTATAGACAATTGAAGCCTATCTGATACTTTTGTGACCGGTGTCTGTCTGCGTTGTGCATGTTTCTCAAAGAGTACAGCGGACAGTATTTTAATTAGGTAATCCCAAACAATGCCACAAGTGTGCACACGCGCAGTGCACTCACAAAACAGGCAGACAGGTCTACAAAAACTACCGCTATGCTTAGTCCTACTTTAGTTACTGTACTGCAAAAAGCAGACGGTGCTGCGCTCAACACACACAGACTCAAAACCATGGACAAAAATCCTATCAGCTGTCAACCACTGTTATGGTGCAGCGATTACCATTCTGTTCAGCAAAACGCCTCACAAACTGATCAAGATCCAAAGCTTTAGTGCGTTTTGATCAACCCGGTATCACGGCAAGACGTGAACATGTGACGGTTTACCAT
>CALSBZ010041551.1:64755-81498 GCA_943591055.1 Gobionotothen gibberifrons
AACCTTCAGAATTTGTATTAACCGCCGTTCAACTGACAGCTTTGTTTTCCCCCGGAAGTGACGCATTTGTTACTCTCATCTATATGGGACGCCCTGCCCATTGAACACTGACGTCCAAGGGGTACCCTGTGCGTAATAGCGTGGGAGGGGCCCTGAAGTACATCCATGTAAATAATTCATTACCCAGCATGCATCATCTCAACTTCACATAAGAGAAAAAAATGCCTATAAGCCTATCATTTTGCCTAACTGTCACCGAGGCCTATCAGAGTATGAAAATTACAATGTTGTCATTTTTTATAAACTAAAGAGCATAATGTGTTGCAATGACGTCTCGCATCATACGCTTCAGCTGAGAACGGAATGCGCTCGTTGATTTTCGATGCAGCGGGGAGCATTCTCATGGCGTCTATTATCAACGCTATGGGAGGTCTATGAAGGTATATGGGACGCCCTGCCCGTTGAACACTGACGCCCAAGGGGTACCCTGTGCGTAATATAGTGACGGGGAGGGGCCCTGACCGTTCGTCAACATGTTGATGGGTTGGGAGTGAGAACGTGTTGAGACAGGAGCTGTTGGACGTCCAGCTATGAATTCACAGAGGGCCCGCTGTAGTAACTAAACGAGAGAGTAATGTCAAATTACAGTACAATTGACCAATCATATCTTCCCTCTAAATGGGTGGGCTTAATTATCGCAGACTTTATGACAAGTTCCGCACGCTGTGAAACGTTTCTTGTTTCCATAGCAACATCAACAGCGTAAACTCGCCTTCAAAATAAAAGCATGCCAAATTACACTTAAGACATACAACTGCAACGAAAGTAACAAACACAATGCAATATCCTTTTCAATTTCAAAGAACACAAATTGGGTTATTTACAGGTGTTGTTTTGTGTGGTAGAGGGTCGCTTTCATTGATGTATTTTGCACCCCGGGCCGTTGTTTTGATATTCCACCGGTGATAACAAATAATAAAAAATACAAATATTTTAAAATGTTTTTATTTTGTATTTTGCGACCCACCTATCACATCTCTGCGCCCCACCAGTGGGGCGCGCCCCACACTTTGAGAAACGCTGAGTTATGGCATTCATTCTCGCTAAATGAGACACCTGTCTGTGATGCAGGGGGCGGGGGGGGGCAAGGATCACCCTGCAGACTTTGCCCATTTTATGTGCTACATAATTATGGTTGCAATACAATCAGAGCTAAATATATATTTTCTATAGAAAGGTTCATAGAAATAATAACATGTGTTAAAGAGTGTCTACTGGCAGTCCTTTGCCTCATGTGTAAATATTTCTTGCAGTGGATTTATAAGGTGCACTGACTCACCCTGCGCTGGGGGTGGGAGAGTCCCTCCATGCTGTCCCCGAGGTGCCCCTCCCCCTCAGTGTAACTCCTCCGCTCCAAGCCTCTCCTCCACAGAGGGACCGGGGTCTCACTGCTCATGTCTGAAACATAAATCACAAACAAGAGGTTTGGCATACAAGTGTGTAAAACGTTTTCAAATTTGACTTGAATATAGTACTTGAGTAAATCTACTTAGTTACTTTACATCACTAATTATGAAGTAGTGTGTTGCATTTGACTCCTCAGCAGTGTGAGTGTTCACATGTTGGGGCCTCGTGCAGAGGGGAGGTGAGGCTGTTTGATGGAACGCTGCAGGTCTGTTTACCCTCTGTTTGACTCACTTCCTTGTTACCCCCCCACCATCACATGGACTCACACGTTTTACTAATCATGACCCTCTGCTAGGCAAAAAATAAACTAAACTAAATGCCTCTGTCAGTCAATACACACTGAGTGACGTTGGTGTAAAGTAGCTAAGTACATTTAGAGACTTGTACTTTACTTGAGTATTTTAATCTTTTGCTACTTTGTACTTCTACTCCACTACAATTCAGAGGTAAATGGTGTACATCTACTCCACTACATTTTTTAAATACCTTTAATTACTTTACAGATCTGGATTAATGATGTGAAATATGATCAAGTGTTAAATCAGACTTTAGTTCCACCTGGAGTAAATTCACAAGCTACCCTGCAGTATACAAATTCATTCAAACTAGCTGCACCTTTACCAGCTTTGAGAACACTTTAATGATCAATCATTATAAAACACATCATATATATTATTCTGAAATGGACCAATCTGCACAACTAATACTTTGGCTATACTTTAACTATATTTTGAATCTTCTGCATTACCTGTTCCTCTGTGTGACTGCAACACATTCAAACAGCAATGATTAGAATAAACAAACTGTTAATCCTTTCTACAACCCTGCAGTTCCACATATCAATCAAAACTCTTCATGTTGTTTTTCCCTGTCTTTAATGCTTTAATTCCTCCACCTGTAACAGTCAGTGTCTGGTTTATGAATCCATGAGATATCCACTCTGCACCTTATCTGGCCCCCATCTCTCCTTCAGAGAAGAACCAAGCATTCCACAGTCCACGGGACATTGTGTGTTCCCGCCATGAGCAGGATGCCAGGAATTCCGCCGGTGTCCCACTCGAGTCATAACTTCATCTTCCCCAGCGGGACCTCCGAGCTGTCAGTCCACAGCGCCCCCCGAGCAATGTGAGCTGCTCCCAAAACAATGTTGATAACATGAAACCTGTTAAACCCCATCCCTGTTTTTCAGGTCTCAGGCTCGAAAATGACATTTCCAGAACAAATGACCATAACTACACTTCTAAAAGGGGAAAATTAATAATCTTTTTTCTCAAAGTAATGATAAACCTGTGAGTTGGATGTAGAAGAGTCAGAATCAATATAGATGTTTTTTATTTTAAAGAAAATTCAGATTGAACATAGTAAGAAACTGTAAATTATAGTGAATTCTTCACGGTTGAGAACCACTCCACCTGTGCATGTGCAGTGGTCGGCATATAGAATGGCCGCACCTTCAGGAATCTGTTGATTCCTCTGAGGTCCAAGATCGGGCGAAATCCGCCGACTTTCTTGCTCACGAGAAAGTACGCCGAGTAGAATCCCCTGAGCTAAGCAGAGGGTCTTACTGGCTCGATTGCGTCCTTGGACAGAAGGACGGACAACTCCTGGGCCAGAGCTAGGGCCCCTGCCGGATCGCTGACCCCTTGGGCCGGTAAGGCTCTGGGGCACGAGGCCGCCTGGAAGGCGGGCGACCTGGGGCACGAAAGTCATTGGGAGGCGGTTGAGTGGGCTGCTACGGCCTCTGCAGACCACCCCTGTAATCCGGCGGCTGAGTGCGGCTGCTAGAGCGGCCCCTGGGCCTGCTGGGAGTGGGCACAGGTCTGCGAAGACCCGAGAGCTGCTGCCTGGCCTGCCTAGCTTGGGCAGCACATTCCAGTGCCTCCAGGGCAGCTGACCCCAACAGACCTGGCTCGACTGGTACGCTACGGAGGACTCTCCTACATGCCTCCATTAGTGGTGACTGGGCCAGCCAAACCTGGCGACGAGTCTGTACCAGAAAGGACATAACTCGTCCCAATTCCCTAGCCATTAGGGCAAAGGCCTGCAGTAATGCATCACTGATGCCCAGCAAAGAAGGCTCGGCCGGAGCCTGCTGCAGAGAGGTTGGGACGGCCAGCATTAGATGGGAGAGGGAGTCGCCGATACGAACCATACGTGCCGCTGCGCCGTAGGCCCTACAGTAGGGCTCCTGACCCCAGGCCTTAGAGCCTCGTGGAGCTCCCTCAGGTACTCCTCTGAAGGAGGAACGGTGAGGGGGACAGGGGCAGGGCTACGCCTGAAGAGGGCGCTAGCCTGAGCCAAGTCGGCCTGCGGAACCGGAATCTGCAAATGCGCCAGGGCCGTACGAATAGTGGCCGCCATGGAGTCGTCCTCCATGCTCTGCAGAGAACCCTGAGCAGAGGAGAGGGAAGCCTCCTCGAGCGGGACCTCGTCCTCCATCTCTTCATTGAAGAGTTTTAGCCGAAGCCGCTAGCGACAAGGCGTCCTCATACAGAGGTGCGTCAACCGAAGAAGGTGCGTCAGCCGAAGGAGGTGCGTCAACCGAAGGAGGTGCGCCAACCGAAGGGGGGGGGGGGCAGGCAGCACGCTAGCAGCCCCCACACCGGGCCCAGGCTGAAGGGCCAAGAGGCGACTTCATCATGCCCCTATCGGCAGCTAGCTGATCCACTTTAGAGGACAGCCTGTTTCTAGTCCTTCTATTGGGGGGAGCACCCATAGCCATCGCTCCCTCAAGTCGCCGGGATCGGATGCAGCTACAGCTCATGCAGGCGTTTTCCGTGAAAACCTCCCTCAGATGCTCGAATTTCGTCCCCACTGACTGCCAGAGGCGGCCGAGGCAAGAAGGGCAGCGGTCGTGGCCGTCCTCGGGCTCAAGAGAAGCCATCCAGGCGCTACATGAATGAGCCATTCTGTAGGTAGCCAGATGCAGCGTAGCCGGGAGCGGGTGCGGGAACACAGCCTTCACCAGCTACCTGCTTAATGAAAAGAGTAGAGCGTTGCTGCTACTCGCCGAACAGAAAGAGGGATGTAATTACACCCACGTTACCGGCAGAGGGAGCGGGAGCGAGAGCACTGCCTTCACCTGGCTGGATTAATAAACACGGCAGTTCAGCGTCTACCAGAAGCGGGGACGAGAACACTGCCGTCACTGGCTGAGTTAGAGACGAATGCCAGATGCAGCATAACCAGGAGCGGGTGCGGGAACACAGTCTTCTGCTTACCGGAAAGACAAGGCAGTTCCGCGTCTACCAGGAGCGGGGGCGAGAACACTACCTTCACTGGTTGAGTTAGAGACGAATGCCAGATGCAGCGTAACCGGGAGCAGGTGCGGGAACACAGCCTTCACCAGCCACCTGCTTAACGGAAAACAAGGCAGTTTGGCGCCTACCAGGAGCGGGGGCGAGAACACTGCCTTCACTGGTTGAGTTAGAGACGAATGCCAGCTGCAGCGTAACCGGGAGCGGGTGCGGGAACACAGCCTTCACCAGCTACCTGCTTAACGGAAAAACAAGGCAGTTCAGCGTCTACCAGGAGCAGGAGCGAGAACACTGCCTTCACTGGTTGAGTTAGAGACTAATGCCAGATGCAGCGTAACCGGGAGCGGGTGCGGGAACACAGCCTTCACCAGCTACCTGCTGAACAGGAAGAGTAGAGCGGTGCTGCTACTCGCCAAACAGAGAAAAGGATGTAGCTACATCCGCCTTACCGGCAGAGGGAGCGGGAGCGAGAGCACTGCCTTCACCTAGCTGGGTAAAATAAAGAAGCTTGAAACCGTAGTTACAGTAGTAACTATGGCCAGTACTTACATGGCTTAGAACTGTAGTTGCAGTAGTAACTATGGCCAGTACCTACACAGCATAGAGCGGTAGTTACGGTATTGGCTATGGCCAGTACATACATGGCTTGGAACCGTAGTTACAGTAGTAACTATGGCCAGTACTTACGGCTTGGAACCGTAGTTACAGTAGCAACTATGGCCAGTACTTACACAGCAAGAGCCGTAGTTACGGTATTGACTATGGCCAGTACTTACGCGGCTTGGAACCGTAGTTACAGTAGTAACTATGGCCCGGTAGTACCTCTGGCCAGTACTTACACGGCTTGAAACCGTAGTTACAGTAGTAACTATGGTCAGTACTTACATGGCTTAGAACTGTAGTTACAGTAGTAACTATGGCCAGTACTTACACAGCATAGAGCCGTAGTTACGGTATTGACTATGGCCAGTACATACACGGCTTGGAACCGTAGTTACAGTAGTTACAGTAGTAACTATGGCCAGTACTTACGGCTTGGAACCGTAGTTACAGTAGCAACTATGGCCAGTACTTACACAGCAAGAGCCGTAGTTACGGTATTGACTATGGCCAGTACTTACACGGCTTGAAACTGTAGTTACAGTAGTAACTATGGCCTGTACTTACGGCTTAGAACCGCAGTTACAGTAGTAACTATGGCCAGTACTTGCACCGCATAGAGCCGTAGTTAGAGTATTGACTATGGCCAGTACTTACGCGGCTTGGAACCGTAGTTACAGTAGTAACTGTGGCCCAATATTGGGAGGATGAATCTCTTTAATGGCCACACATGCAGAGCACACAGCACACAGAGAAGATTGTTCTCTGCACATCGTCCTAGTGCTAGGAGTCTAGTACTAGGAGCGGTAAATATAACGATATAGCGCTACTGCAACCATACCATGCATTTACCGGGAGCGGGAGCGAGAGCACTGCCCTCACCGGCTGAGTTAAATAATGAAGCTTAACAGTACATGCAAGGTGTTAGCCAAGCGGCTGCTGCTAACAATCAAGCAACCAGGTCAGAACACAATGTTAAGACCAGATAATTAGCTTCTAAGAAAGAGAACAGCCCGCGTAGAACCGTAGGCCATGGTTACAGTAGTAACCGCACCTGCAGAGCACACAGCACCCGCAGTGAAGTTTGTTCTCTGCATATCATCCTAGTGCTAGGAGTCTAGTACTAGGAGCAGTAATACAACGAAATAGAGCTACTGCAATCAAAACCTATGTTACTGGGAGCGGGAGCGAGAGCGCTGCCCTCCCCGGCTGGGTTAAATAATTAAGCTTAACAGTATATGCAAGGTGTTAGCCAAGAGGCTGCTGCTAACAATCAAGCGACCGAGTCAGAACGCAATGTTAAGACCAGAATAATTAGCTTCTATGGAATATAAAGTACTTACCTTACTCTCTGCATCTAAACGAAAAACGTTAATATGACACTCTGTGCTTTCCATACTAAATTGAATGAGGGACGCAGCCAAAGCTGGGACTCGAATGCTAATGATAGCTCGGGCACAACGCCACAGCTTTCAAAAGTGCATAAGGGCAACTTTATGGGAGAGGAAGCGGGAACACTGTCGTCACCAGAAAGTCTAGCCAACAGAAAATAAGACGGTAATCAGGACAACTTGGCTGGGAGAGGGTGCGGGGACACAGCCATCACCAGCAACAAGCTGACACAAACCTGTCTGTCGAGGCTCTGCACAGCGCACAGCCGGCCACAGCTCCTGGAGGACGCGTTAAAGACCTGTAGCTCCGACTGTCAGTCGCGAAGCTGCACGCGGCCAACTGCTTGCAGAGAAATCCCTCAGATCGAACGTTCAAACCTGAACGCTGTAGGCTACAAAAATGTAGCCGTGGCACTCTCGCACAGCGAGAAGATGAAAGGAACAGATCCTCTGATGACACCGGCTGATATAGCCGGTGTCACGTGGGTCACAGGTGACTTTGTTGTTATTGGTACTCGAGCTGCGCATGCGCGCGATGGACATATCCAGTGCTTAAAGCACAGACTCTGGCGGTAAGTAGGGACGAAATAGAACTACCCTTGGATGATGGTATGGTAGACTAAAAGCTTTAGGAATCCAAAGTACAACATATAATAAGTACCCTGTATCAAGATTGATGCAAACAAGTGATATTTGACCTTTTTAGAGAGATTTAGCACACAAAAAACACGTCTGGGGTCATTTTGGTGGATTTGACCTATCTCTGGCGCCCCTTGGTCGATTTTGATGATTGGCATCTCTTTTTAACCGTCAGAGCCAACAGGTTACCAAATAAGGAGTGAGAGTGACGTGTAGAAAAACCGGAAGCTGCGCTAACCTCTGGTGTCTACCATTAGCAGCTAATTTTTTTCTCCGATTTTTGCATACAAATTCAATTATGGATTATCAATACTTTTTTCAAAGAGACAGACACATTGGATTAACCTTCAGCCGCGTATTTTCTCGTTTTAATGCAATTGAACACGACTTTTGATCAGACTAACAGCTAAGGTGAGCATATCTCCATGTTTTGCTACCTAAAGCTACGTCGTTTGTTGTCTGTATTTGCTTCCCCTGTCACGAGTTCTGATCGCTCAGTGCAACCCAGTCTCACGGCATTTCGTGTTATAGTCACGACATTTAATCTATTGATTCGTGTTCACCATCACGATTTTCCCCTTTTTTTCGTGTCACACAGAACGATTTTAAAAGCAATGTATTTCTACTGGTAGGCCTAGTATGTTTCGTGCCTGCAGCAAAAAAAATGGTTCATATCATCAGTTAGCTGAGTTTCTCCCCGTTACATGGATATAAAACATTCATAGTTTTATTAAATATTCAGAAGCCCTCAGACGCTGTTTCCTGCAGAAGATGCGTTTTTTTCCGGGTCGATGGGTTTTAAGAGCTGCCAAGAATTTTAATGTGTGTGTGTGCCTCACACTGAGGCAGGTTATTAAGTGCTGATCCAACCAGTAATTAAATGCTAAAGGTTGATTGGGGAGGTTTGACCTCCAGGGTGCCGCATAACAAGTAGGGCGTTCACGCCAAGTTCCTTTCCCACAATAGTTCATGAGAACTCTTTTAGTTCTGATGAACTAAAGCAGATCGCGTTCACACCGGAATAAGTCCCTCGGGGGGGATTAGGCAAATGAAGTAAATCACCAGAACGCCGACACCTCCTCATCTCCACCGCTCCTATGTATTATTTTGTGTTGCCATAAATTCTCCAGGGTTGCCAACTTTGGGTACCTGGCTGGAGTGAGATTTGTATATCATGGGTTTAATTACACATATGCGCACTAAATGACTGCTATCGTGTCAGTAGCGGGACCTAAGCATATATATAGGATATATATACAATATATACAAATACACAATATTGCACACAGACTATAAAGGGCACACAGTTTCATTCACTAATGAAAGTCAAACACATGTTTGTTTCCACTGTTTTATTGTGTGCCTGTAAGCAATTAATTGACTTATCGTACGATAAATAAAAATGAACTCGATAAATTGCCATTTACATGAGGATGTGACTAGCAGTTTCAAAGGATGTACTTGAATTATTATTATATATTATCATTATGTCAGTGGTCTAAAATGGTCATACAACAGTGCCGACAATATTATCGTTTATCGCAATAATTTCCGGGAAAATGTATCCAACTAAATTAATTATCGTGAGAGGCCTATACATGAAACACACACACACAAATCTGCAGACTTACTCCAAACTGCCAAATATATTAATTAACACACTCTCACTCTCATATACTTTTTACCTAGTTACTAGAACAATAAGCAGCAGATTTTGACTTTTTATCATTTCTACTGGATCTTAAATCTGCGCATGCGCAATACGGGTCGGCAGTGGCGGCTCCGGAGTATTTCTTTTTTTTTTAACAACTTTATTTTTCAGTTTTTCACAAATACAGTATGTCTGACATTTATGACAATAAGTTGCAAACACCCCAGATCCCACCCCCCTCCCCCTCCAGGTGGTATTCCCCAGTGAATAGACAAACAAACGACACAAATACACGAATGGTCATAGAAATAAAATATAAAAAAATATATAAATACAAGTAAAATAAATGAAAAGAATACAAAATAAATAAATAATAATAATAAGGAGTAGACCAAAATAAGCACATACAACAAAAATGACGATAATGGACAGTGTACGAGTAGATAATCAGATATAATAAAACATCACACACATAACCCAAATAAGCATTTTAGTTTATGCTATTCTTATTGCCAGCCTTCTACACCCTTAGTGTGACAAGGTACGTAACAACTTCAAGCCCACAGTTAAGGACCCCCGAGTGCCCAGGTCAATAGTCAAAGAAAAATGTACAGTGAATCAGGTGAGGGATAGGCCTCTAACATGGGTAATAAATAGCGACCAAGTTTTGTCGTATTTGTTGTCTAAACCGCGCACTGCATATCTCAATTTCTCCAAGTCTAGCCCAAGCATCACTTCCCTGATCCAGTGAATATAGGAAGGGGGATTTTTTCCTTTCCAATTTAGGAGTATGAGACGGCGGGCATGCAACGACGCATAGGCAACCGCATTTTTGTGGAGAGAGGAGAACCCTAGTCCAGTATCAACAGTTCCAAAAATAGCTGTTTGAGGATTAGGAGATAGTGTCCTGCCAGATATTGCAGAGAGTGACCGAAACACAGAAGCCCAGAAACTGCTTAATGACGGACATGACCAGAACATATGGCCCAGGGAAACAGGAGAATAATGACACCTGGGACAATACATGTATATATTTTGGACACAGCCCCTTTATTAAATGGATTCACATTAAGAACCGAGTGAGCTAGATCTTTAGAGGGTGGACATGGATAACCTGGAAAATGTTTAGACGCAAAAGACTGAGCCTGGAGGTATCTAAAAAAGTGAGATTTTGGTATGTTGTGATCCCTACACAAGTGTGTAAAGGATGCAAAACTGCCGTCACTAAAAAGATCTTGAAAATAGACCAAGCCACTTCTATGCCAAACAGCAAATGCCATGTCCAAACGGGATGGTGTAAAAAGGTGATTAGACATTATTGGCGAGAAACTGCATATGTTTTTCAGATTCATATGTTTCCTAAATTGACCCCAGATCTTAATCGCGTTTTGGACCACTAAGTTTGAGTTAAACTCACTTACTTTAACATTCAATGGAAGGGGGGGCAGTTAAAAATGAGATTAGGGAAACTGGGAGTGTGGACTCCAACTCCATTGTAGCCCATATTGGGCCCTCCTTGTCTGCAAATGTGGTAATCCAGTATGTGAGTTTAGCAATGTTAGCTGCCCAGTAATAAAATAGAAAATTAGGTAGACCCAAACCACCTTCAGATTTGACCCTCTCCAGATTTGCCTTCTTTGTGCGTGCAGGCTTCTTATTCCATATAAATGCAGAGATAAGGCTGTCTAGTTGGGCAAAAAAGGATTTTGGGATGAAAATCGGAATCATCTGAAACAGGTACAAATATCTGGGCAATATTGTCATTTTCACAGCGTTTATCCGCCCTGCTAGTGTGACAGGTAGCTTCGACCACCTATCTAGATCATTCTTGGTGCGTTCCAAGATAGATTTATAATTATACTTAAAAATATCCTTAACCGAGCCTGCTATCTCAATACCCAAGTAGGTACATTTTTCATTTTCAATCCTAAAGGGCAGATGACCATAATCCTCCAGCCTTGCCAAGTCGTTGAGAGGAAACAGTAAAGATTTTGACAAGTTCATTTTGTAACCTGAAACGCTCCCAAATGCCTTCAGCAAGGAGAGGACATATGGCATGCTTTCTATTGGGTCTGATATTTGCAAAAGCAGGTCATCCGCATATAGAGATGTTTTATGCACTGTGTTGCCCCTGGAAACGCCCTTAATCCTATTGTCCGTTCTGATAGCAATTGCTAAGGGTTCAATTGCAATGTCGAATAAATAGGGTGACAGGCAGCATCCCTGCCTTGTTCCTCTGTAGAGCATAAAATATTCGGAAATAAGACTGTTTGTTTTTACAGCGGCTGTAGGAGCTGAGTATATTGTCTTAATCCATTTACAAAAAACAGGTCCCATTCCAAATGTTTCCAAGGCAGCAAAAAGATAGTTCCACTCAATCCTATCAAACGCCTTTTCAGCATCAAGGCTCAGGATAATTTCAGGCCGTACTGTGGATTTAGGGGACAGTAATAGATTAAATAACCGCCGTACATCAAAAAATGAATGTCGCCCAGAGATGAAACCTGTTTGATCTTTATCAATAATGGTAGGAATAAAGGCTTCTAATCGCTGCGCAAGGACTTTAGTCAATATTTTATAATCACAACAAAGAAGGCTGATTGGTCTATAGCAGGGGTACTCAAATACAAATCTTAAAGGTCAAAAAAAAAAAATTCAATAAGACAAAGGTCCGTTTATTACGGTCATTCAAACTTTTAAACAATTGCAACAAGATTCTTAACACGAGGTTGCAAAAACAAAAATAATCTGTATGCAGCAGTTTTCATTGTTATTGTGTCAGTGCTTGATCCCTCAGAGTGGCAGTGTAAGAGCTGCACAGTTATGAATGAAGGCAGCTGCACCCTCTTTCATTCAGCATTCCCATTATTGCTTTATAAATGTCTTGCCCCCTTGTGTGTCCACTGAGGTTCGTCAGGCCCAACACATCTTCAGCAAACTCCCCCTTTGCCTCATCATAAAAACTCACAAACACCAGCAACTGAGCATTGTCAGTGGTGTCAGTGGACTCATCCACAGCTAAGGAAATGCACTGTGCATTTTGTATTCCATCACAAAGCTGATTAATCAAATCACCAGCCAGTATTTATGTTCTTCTGGTTGCTGTGGAATCTGAGAGGGGGGTTTGCTTGATTTGACCTGTTGTTTCCTCTTTTAGTTTGCCTTCAAACATGGTCTCCATCACTTCAGTCATGCATTCTTTTATACTTCAGTTATTGCAGTGGAAAGCCCTTACCTACTGGCCTAGTTAAATCAAAGTGGTTACTCTTTTTTGGCTGGGCAGTGTAGTTTTACACATCGTCTTATTTGACTTTCTCAGGACTTAAAACTGTTTAAATATTTTGGGGGCAGACCCCCACAAAGAAAAAAATATATTTACACACGTAAGGTCATCATCTTAACAGTTTTGTATGTCCGTGAGCAGAGCATCAAGTTGCCATGTCTATTGCAGCTGAATGCGACGATTACCATGTTGTTCAGCAAAACGCCTCACAAAATTATTAAGATCAACAGCTTTAGTGCGTTTTGATTCAATGCTGAGTACAGCCACACTGACAGTCTCTTCTCTGTCATTGTAGACCGCAAATACCTCATTCCTTCAGTACTTGGGTCCGAATGCTTCTCGTTTTGCGCCGCCAATCATATTTCAAATGTTCTACACTCGCGCCAGGGCCGGGGGAGGGGTTACAAGACGTGCATCTTGTGCTGCATTCACTTGCACTCGGACATTAGAGACTTTCTCTCATAAATGTCCGATGAGCAGTGGCGGCGCCAGAGTATTTTTGTTGGGTAGTTTATGGTAGGGCTAACCCATACAGTGGTGGGGCTCGAGTCAGTATTTGTAATGTAATTACATACACGCTATATCGCACCCCTTGACAGTGAAACGCCACGCGTGAGGCTTTTATTAGCTTTTATTAGTCTCCTTTTATCAGCTAAATTACATCGAGAGCAACAGGTGTGAGTTAAACAATACAATAGCCTATTCTGCTAATTCCACGTTGTTACAACATGCTACGCAGCGGCAGAAACAAGAAAAGTTGGCATATAGAATTGACACGGGGAGAGAGAGAGGGAGAGAGAAAGGGAGAGTGAGGGAGAGAGACAGAGAGAGAGGGAGAGAGAGAGATACACTGACACAGGTAAACAGAGAGAGACAGACACAGCACACAACAGGTGGCCTGTGTCTCTATTGTCATACAAAACACTTTTTCAAATGACCCATTATTACAAAATATATTCAAAACTAACTATTGACGTTTTCAAAGCAGCACGATCCGCCGGTTGTTGTGGTTGGAAGCGAAAATGTCAATGACACGCTGGACATCCAGTGCCTTACTCCTCTGCTTATTGATAGCCAGCAGGCCCAGGTTGCTGTTCCGTGCATCACCACTGCTGTTTCTTAGATAATTGGGTCGTGTGACTCTGGCACCTGTTCGACTTGTTGTACCTCAATGCGAGGGCGTTTAAGAAGAAATCGATCCATCCGAAATATATACAATTAATCCTAGAATCCTATAAATTCTGCTGTCTGTCTGCAATTTACTCGGCGCAAGTTTGGAGCATATACAGTCTATGGTTTGGAGACTTTTCACTGTGAACGTGACGTATCATCAGTAATGCATGACGCAGCAGACCCAACGTTTCGTTGCTCTGATTGGCTTAGGTCTATTCAAATTGCATTCGGAGGCATTTTGATCTGACCGTGGCTGAAGGTAGGGCTAAGCCATTTCTTGGTATGGCTATAGCCTACCCCAGCCATACCCTGGCGCCGCCACTGCCGATGAGCCACAACTTTTCTTTCAAAACAAAGCTGCCAACTAGGGTGGCAGTTGCCACCCCATGCCACCCCGGTAGGTGAAACTAGGCTACTAGCTACAGTACAGATGCAACTAGATGAGCTGTTAACGCTCGCTCTGACTTTTATTTTTTTAAACACACGCATTCTTCCCACCCGCATTCCGCGAAGACCCGCCCTACTGTGCCTCAGATTCGCAGACTGTTGGTGGGGGGGAAACAACGCTGACGGGATGCTGAATGTGATTGGACCAATGCGTTGCCGGACTTTGAGGATGCCTGGTCTATAGGAACTACACTGTGAGGGATCCTTGTCTTTTTTCAGTATCACTGAAATTGTCGCTTGAGAGAGTGTTGGTGGCAATTTACCATTAACCAGTGATTCTTCATAAACAGATTTTAAAACCGGCACAAGTTTTGAGGAGTATTCCTTATAAAACTCGATGGGGAACCCATCCGGACCTGGTGCCTTCCCTGTACTAGACAGTCTGATTGCGCCTTCTATTTCTCCAACCGTTAATGGCTGTTCTAAGGAGCACTGGGAGTCTGGTGAGAGTTTTGGGATATGTAAGGAATCCAGAAACGACTGAATTTCAGACGAGTTAACATCTACCTCTGATTGATATAAAGTAGAATAGTATTGCTTAAACTGGTCATTAATTATTTGGGGATTATGCGAAGTCGAATCGGCACCCGTATTGATCCTCGGGATCGTCTGTCCAGCCGCCTGCTGCTTGAGCTGAAGTGCGAGGAGTCTCCCTGCTCTGTCCCCATGTTCATAGTAAACCTGTTTAGTTTTTAAAATATTTTGTTCAGCTCTCCATGTCGAAAGTGTGTTAAATTCAGATTGAAGCAGTACTTTTTCTTTAAAAAGATCTGCCGTGGGCAGGAGAGCATACCGTCTGTCAACATCTGCAATGCTGTGTCTCAGTTCTTTAAGTTTCTTAGATCGCTCTTTATTTTTATGTGCCGTGTCTCCTGATGTAAGCTTTTAGGGATTCCCATAGAACACTCCTCGAAATATCCTTGGTGTCATTAATTTCTAGAAAAAAGTCAATCTGGCCACTGAGGTAAGTTATAAAGTTTTCATATGAAAGCAAATGGGGGTCTAGACGCCAGGTGCGTTGGGGTGCTACATTACCATGGAAACATCATATCCATTTGTACTGGACCATGGTCTGATAGCACAATGCTGTGGTACTGGCTCCTGGGGATTAAGGGAAGTAATTGGTCATCTACAATGAAATAATCAATCCGGGAATAGCTATGGTGGACAGGGGAGAAAAACGAAAATTGTTTAGTATTAGGATGTTTTGCCCGCCACGGGTCAGATAGGCCACAGGAGCGCAGGAAGGAGTTTATAGCTATCGCAGATGTTGACAGGGTAATATTAGGTCTAGGGTTAGATCTGTCAAGGCGGGCATGGAGAACGCAGTTAAAATCACCACCCAATACCAATTTATAGGTATTGAGGTCAGGGAGGGCTGAGAAGAAGTTTATGAAAAACTGTGAGTCATCCCAATTCGGTCCATAGATATTAGCCAACACTAAAGGAGTATTAAACAACCTGCCAACTGCAACAATATATCTACCGTTGGGATCAGATATTATTTCAGAGAGTTCAAAAGGTATCCCCTTTCTAATTAAAATTGCTGTGCCCCTGGATTTGTAATCAAAACGTGAATGATACACTTGTCCAATCCAACTGCATCTTAGTCTCTTTTGGGAGTTAATATTCAGATGTGTTTCCTGCAGAAACATCACATCAGGCTTCAGTGATTTTAAATGGGCAAATATTTTACTCTTTTTCACCATATTATTTAGGCCTTTGACATTCCAGCTGATGAAAGAGAATGCACCTTGTTGTTTATTTACAGCATCAGGAGCCATAGCTCTGCCACTGGATATATGGTCTGGACTTGAAAGTTGGCCAAATCTGAACACACATGTGCAATCTTGGGTTAAGACATGAAACAATAGAAAAACAAAAAAGTACCATAAAACAGACAAAAGTTAAAAAAGTAACAAAAAATAAACTCTTACCATCCTGGATCCCCGGGCTGGTCTTCTTAAAGCCTGAGACTGCCCTACAAACACTCGTCCTACTCGGCATATAACACGTCAAGACTAACCTAAACACTCGACTGAACTGTGCATGGGCAGAACAATATGAATTTAAATGAAACATGGCCCTTCTCATAGTACCGACATTGCTGCACTTATGTGGTCATAACTTAAAATAGCCTTAAACACCTACAGTTGGGAGATACAAACAGCTATAACTTAAGAACATCTGCATTGTTGTAATTTCCCTGACTCATTGTCCATAGTCCACACATATAGCGCAACCAACTGTAGTGTATTTAACAGTCAAAAATGTAGTAGTTGTGACGCAGGCTGTGACATTATCCTGCAGCTCCACCAGTACCTGTCATGGCCCCAATATTGATTATCACTCTCCCTCCGGGTCCCGCGGGTGCAAATCCGTCTCAATGTAGTGCTTTGCCTTGGTTGGGTCTTCAAATGACTTTTGCTCTCCAGCTGAGGTTGTGATTTTAAGTGTGGCAGGATACACAAGTCCATACTTCACACCAGGGCATCTGCGCAGCAGCCCCCGGACCTCAGTAAAGGCCGCCCTCCTTTTCCTCACCGAGAGCGTGTAGTCCGGATAGATGTAGAACCGCTTGCCATTGTGGAAGATGGGCCCCGCTCCCATGGCTTTCCGTATAATATCAGCTTTCTCCTGAAAGTAGTGGAATTTAATGATGATCGGCCTCGGGGCATCCCCATCCGCTGGTTTTGGCTGCAAGCCCCTATGTGCACGGTCAAGCGTCGGTGTGTAATCCAGGCTCAGAGCATCCTGCAGTAGTTGAGCTATGGCTTTCTCTGGTCGAATATTCCCAGTCCCTTCCGCCACACCGATTAGTCGACAATTATCTCT
>CALSBZ010041551.1:106498-130546 GCA_943591055.1 Gobionotothen gibberifrons
GAACACAAAGTAGATGTCAAGTGACAATACAGCTTTAGACAATGCACACACACAAACTGTCTTGTGTGACTTTAAATCCAGGAGAACCTTAAGGATGATTCCCAGACCCCCTCTCTTTATCAAAGCTAACGGGGGCCCCTAACTCACAAACCATTAAGATAAGGCAAGAATGTGCAGGAGCACTGTAACTCAAGTAAAATCTCCTGCGTCTCATTTCCTCTGATGGTTAAGAGTTTGACTTCCCGTCCCTCAAAAATACAGAATCAGGGGTTTGAGCAGATACTTCCTAGTAGTTTTACAAATGAGACAACATCTGTTTGTGCTCAGAACACTTACAAGGTGATTTCACATCAAGAACTTTTGGGGAAATGTAACAGACACTTAAAAAACTCCTACTGGTTCAGCAGATTTCATTCGGTTAAGAGGGAAACAAATATTCAAAAGAGTTCCTAGGAAAGCGGAGCAGTTCATCATCCCTTAATACGCCATCGTCAGTGCAGCCCTGCAACCTTCTATTCAAACGTGATATGCTGTAGAAGTCAAATGTGTTGACTGTGTAGCAGGCCGGAGTCAGAGTTCAGAATTTGTGGGCTCCAGAATTATTTTCTTTTTATAGAGCTTATTTACTGCATGTATGTATACAATAGCAATACAAGGCATATTGTAGAAATGAATGTAGTAGATTCTGTATATTGATTTTGATCAAATAAAAAAGTGAATGTCTTTCAGATGCAGACAGGGTTTCTTTCTATATGTTTCATAAAGTCATGGAGGACATAGTGAATGCACCCAACACAATGACCTACGTCCTTGGTGCAAATCCCCCCCTCCCCCGTCACGTGCACTCCCTCCGCAGCTCCTGGTCTCTGAACACAGCCTGTATCCTGTCTGTTTCAGAACTCACTGAGATCCACAGAGCTGCATATTTCAGACATTTGTCGTAAAATGATGATCAGAGAGGGCAGTTTGATGTTAGGCCATGTATTGAAACATGTTTGCTTTCCTTCCACGCGCTCATCAGACTAAACGGTTCGCATTTCTCTCAGTGATGTTTCCATCCTGAACCTCAACAGTGACGCAGCACACAATGAAGCTGTTATCTTTACAATGGCCCTCCTCTTCCTACTTTGAGAAACATGGCAAACAATGTGACTGCTGTGGAGCAAAGCGTAGGGGCTTCCTCACAGCCCCATAAATGAGCAGATTTACCCCCCCCCCCCCCCACAACAACATCTGCTCCCCGGCAGGTGTGGAGGCTCGCACTGTAAATAAGCTGACAGTAATCTGTGAAGGAGGCGCTCGTGGAATGCAGAGCAACTCGACGCCAAGATTAGAAAGAGAAGAGGAATGAAAAGGAGACACACACACACACACACACACACACACACACACACACTGCAGGAGTACAGTCTTATACATATTCATTATCGAATGTCAGAGATGTAAAGTAACTTGTACTTAAGTACTGTACTTAAGTACAATTTGGAAGAAAATAGTACTTTACTTAAGTAATTACATGATTTGGTACTTCATACTTACTCCACTACAGTTCAGAGGTACATGGTGTACTTCTATTCCACTACATTTATGTAATACCTTTAGTTACTTTACAGATGTGGATGAATGATGTGAAATATAATCAAGTGTTAAATCAGACTTTAGTTCCACCTGGAGTAAATCCACAAGCTACCCTGCAGTATACAAAGTCCTTCAAACTAGCTGCACCAGCTTTGAGAACACTTTCATGATCAATCATTATAAAACATATCATATATATTATTCTGAAATGGACCAATCTGCACAATGACTACTTTTACTGTCGCTACTTTCACTATATTTTGATGAGAATACTTTTATACTTTCACTTGAGGAACATTGGAATTGCAAGTCTTTCTCTTAACAGAGTATTCCTAATGTATGGTATTTCTACTTTTACTCAAGTTCAACAAAGAGTACTTCTTCCACCTCTGTGGAGTTTCATGGCTCTTTCTGTGAAGCAGACATCGTTAGTACTGCAGATATGATAAGTACGCTGCTGTGTAACGCGTCCTCTGAAAGCTACAGTGGAAACATGACACTCTATTTGTGTTTTGGTGGGGCGACCACATAGTATTTACTGCTTATAGTTTCCAATAAAAGTACTTCTTCAAATGATATAAAAAGTGTTTTGATGGGCACTCAGAGATGCTTGAAAGTTGCTCCTTAATGTTTATTGCCCCTTAAAAAATAAAGTTATTCTGGGAATCCAATTAAGCTCTAATTAAACAGACTGAGTCATGTGATGGAGCTGCTACACTGAATTCCACATAACTGTATTAGGTTCATTGAAAGCAATAATATTCATTTGAACCGAATATTCATATTTATTTCAACATTTATGTGAAAAATGTTGACATAATACATTTAAATAAGTCAACGCATTTCAGTGCAGTCTCACTTCAAGTTTTTATAACTTTTTCTCTCAAAGAAAGAGTGTCCCACTCTTCGTCCCTCTGCTTACTGACACAAATGGACAGAGACAGAACACTGCCAATGAAACTGCACCTCATCCCACAGCACACACAGAAATGAAAGGCTCTAGTATCCCTGCAATGAAGGGAAGGAGATAAAGGCGACTGTACCTTTCCTCCAAGGAGCCAGGATGGAGAAGGACTTGTGCCAGCTGATTACCAGCCCAGCCTTCTTCCTCTTCACACTCATGGTGCTATAACAATCCCTGAGGTTGGCACGTGGTGAGGTTAGGAGAAGTTCCTCAGAGATTCCTCATCATGTGGATGAAGTTCACTTGTAGTAAAGGCGTCTGTTGAAGGGGGATTTAGGGAGGAGGCTGTCCTCCGGCAGGGTCATGGTAGCTGCTGCACCGCACGAGTGTGAGTGTGTGTGAGAGCTCCAGCTGAGAACAGTGAAGGGGGCGGGGCTCAAGTCCCAGCACTGAGGGGAGGAGGAGGAGGAGGAGGAGGAGGAGGAGGAGGAGGAGGAGGAGGGGGAGGATTGACGGCTAACAGAGTGCTCCTGGGCTGGAGGAGGAGGGAGAACAGTTTAAAATGTTCTACTGAGATTTAAAATCCCCTTTCTCATCAATCACACTCAAACTCACGGTGAAAAACCCTGAATGACTCTCATGAAGCACCAACAATGCATAAAACAATAAAACAAATGTAAAAAAAACTATAAAATAGTGCAAGATTATCTTGCAAGACCAATGTGCAAGTAATGCAGGAAAAGCAACAAGTCCTCCAACTCAAACGACCAAATGGGCCGATTGTTCAGGCCCAATTATTACGACCAAATGTGTCGTTTGTTCAAGCGCTTAATGCGTCCTATAGTTACGTTTTAAAGTTTTCGCCCTCTAGTGCTCCCGTTGAATGCTAACGTGGTCGTTTATTCACAAATAACCCTCTCTGTAAAATCCTAAATTGTAGGATAGTTTGGCCATTAAAACGCTTTTTGATTAGATTGCTAGCGAGAAGTGCAGATTGTACTTTTAGAATCCACGTCCAGTCGATATGTAGGATCTATAGTTTGATAGATATTACAAAGATGATTTGAGGTATGCGGAAGCCTCCATGTAAAGTTACGGGTTGAAAACAGTATTTCCGGTCTCGACGTTTTCATAATAAAACCAACGATCAAATGATTTAACAGTGATATCTGCAGTACTCATCCACTAAAAAACATCAGTTTATCCTTGTTAATTATACGACATTTATTGGTTTAAATTGTGTACAATGCTTTTGTGTTTTTCCCATAGCTTTTTCTCTTTCGATTCTGAGAGACACCTTTCTTTTTTCAGAGGTTTTGATAGGCTAACACATCGCCGCAATGCATGTTGGGATATGGTGTTTATTATTAAAAACATTTTTTAAATAAAATAATACTTAATTCCGAGTGTTCTTGCTTTTCTCTTTGGAAGTCATCACATAACGGCATTGTAATACACGGTTCGGCTGCATTAAATATTACATATCTGCCATAGATATTTATTTATAGAGCCCTGATCAGAAGACCTTTTGACAAACTGTAAGAAATGCCGCCAAAACTTAATATGTGACGTGGATCCTAAATATATCAGCAATTAACCAACATCTTCCATTTCTTTTCACACAATACGTCTCCTTGCAGTATCAACACTAATTTGGCTGACTTTTATATTTGATCCAATTGGTAGATATTGGTAGTTATATTTACACCATAACGGCCCCTACACACGGCCGCGGGCGTTGACGCTTCAACGCTTCTGCCCATTCACTTTGAAAGGGGTGATGTCACGATTCGCCGAACTGCATTCTGGGAGCAAAGCGTAGCTTCTCTCGCGGTGCTCGCTGCAAAGGTAGAGCAATGTTCTACTTTTGACGCCTCGAATGAGGTGTCAGCCAATCGAATCATATGCCAGTACAAGCTCTAGCCAATCAAACCGCTGCTTGTGTGTCAGGGGAGGGAGATTCATGTGATTGGTTGTTGGTCGAGCTTCAGACACGCCCGCCGGCAAGCGTTAACGCCCGCGGCCGTGTGTAGGGGCCGTAATGGTGCACAGCTGATAGAAAGGGATTTTTTTTTTTGTAGTTTTTAAAGATATTATTTACTGAACTACCTTTCCAACTCCTCATGAAGTTGACTGTTACAGGTCTATACAGGTTCATGGTACAATGCATAAGCTTCAAATCGAGAGACTGAAACTGTATTTTTTCTTTACCGTTCTGTTTTAATTTCACAATAAAGTTAATAGTCATATTATGTTTGATATTATTATATTTTATTAACTACACCACTGGTTTTTTAACCCGCGCCGCCTAGTGGTTAAAGCACGTTATTGAATTGTGTTGTTGAATACGTTTTATTTGATGAAAACATTTAAATATTAAGAGTAGCCTACATACAAAATTGAAAATATCAAGAAGATACTGTAGTGATCTCTACAATAAAACAGTTTAGTGCAGGACGTCCAAAGATATTAGGAGGATGTGCAAAACAGACAAACTAATAAGGCTTTATTTAAACATTAAAGATTACTTTAAGTTAAGTTCTTCTTTTGAATAAGAAAAAAACGTTGGGGGTATCCACAGATAAATATGAAGTCTGACAAAGTACTTAACGTCCAATATATTGCATAGTTTATTTTGGCACTTGACAATCACCTTCCCTGAATTTGACTCAGGTGTAACTAAAGTCTGATTTAAGGGTTGTTTATATTTCACATCATTAATCAGAATCTGCAAAGTAACTAAAATAAATGTACCAGGTTAACCTCTGAATTGTAGTGGAGTAGAACAAAGTATACTGATGTTTTTTAGTGTGGATGAGTAATCCAGATATCACTCTGTAATCATTTGACAGTGAGGGGAATATATCCGGTTTTATTATGAAAACTTCGAGACCGGAAAAACAGTTTTCACCCACGCTAACTTTACATGGAAGCTGCACATGTTATCCTGGCGAGACCTCAGATCATCTTCGTAATATCTATCAAACTAGATCCTACACATCCACTGGACGTGGATTCTAAGAGTACAATATACACTTCTCGCTAGAAATCTAATCAAAAAGCATTTTAATGGCCAAACTATTCTACAATTTAGGATTTTCCAGAGAGGGTTATTTGTGAGTAAACGAATAAATGGGAGCATGTTGTTTCTTACACGACCACTAGAGGTGCTACACTTTAAAACGTGGCTATGGGTCGTAATCTAAGCTGCTTAAACAATCGACCTATTTGGTCGTTTTTTGTAGGAGGACAGGCTGAGGAAAAGTGAACTACATGTCAAGACAATAATAATACAATAAGTGAAATGATGCAGAGAATGTTGTGAGAGGTACATGCAGGAGTGTGTGTGCATGTACAAGAGAACTCCCTTCTGAGGGGGGGGACAACAACACAGGGACAACAGAAACATGGTTCATGTAATTGTCACTGTTAAATATTTCAAAACAACCACAGCAGCTTTTAGAACATTTTAGTTATTTTATAGACCATTAATGAGTTCATTTGAAGGAATCTAGTTTGCAAGCCTTTTTGTCATCAGCAGTTGTCATCACAGCATCACTGCTCACTGTCCTGCAGAGGTGGATAGTAACAAAGTACTTTCACTCAAGTACGGTACTCAAGTACACTTTTGAGGTACTTGTACTTTACCTCAATATTCTCTGTTTATGCTATACACTTCTACTCCACTACATTTTAGAAGCCAATAGTACTTTTTACTCTACTATTGGACAGCTTTTAGTTACCAGTTACTTTTAAGATTTAGATTCTTAGCTAATACAAAATATAAATACATTATTAAATGAACTTCCAACAGCAGTATATTTAAATTAGCTCTACATTTACAAGCTGTGATAAAAACACATGAATAATCATAATAGTAACCCAGTAACTCAATATGAATCTGAAATGGGCCATCACACATCAGGAGTACTTTTACTACTAATATTTAAGTATAACTTAATACCAATACTTTTGGACTTTTATTTAAGTAAGATTTTGAATGCAGGACTTTTACTTGTAACAAAGTACTTTTAAAATGTAGTATTGCTACTTTAACTTCAGTAAAAATAGTACTTCTTCCATCACTGCTGTGTTGGAGCTTTGAACCCTGTGAGGGTCTACATCAGAGTCTGTTCAGATCAAATAAATGTATTCTAGTTTGAGTCAACGAAACTGAGATCAGGTGGGACTTCTGCTGAATCCAGTTTCACCCCAGCTTTTAGCAGAGGAGCTTTCTTTCTATCTCAGCACGGGTCTGATCAGGAGCCGCGTCCGGACAGGGAGGGAAGAGAGCAATGCTGGCTTTCATTATGAACTCTCAGCAGCCAGGAAATACCAAAGTATGGATCAGAGGATGTAATAAAGATTTCTCCACAAGGGCATTTTTACTACTGTGACAGCATTTTAGAAAACGTACATGGAATAACGATGTGTGTGTTTCACCAGTGGACTGTAATGTATTTTATGAGTGATGTTATTGAAATATCACTTTCCTTCCAAATAATGACCCTTTCCTGGATATAACCTCACCTGGCATTTTGAAACATAATGCCTTTGTTTTTCCTTTACTAAGTAGAAAAACAAAGCTAAGTCGTGGAATTCAGTCACATGCCACATCACTCCGATTCTTTCTGCCCTGCACTGGCTCCCTGTCCATCTCAGAACCCAATTCAAAGTATTGGTCTTCACATATAGAGCTGTCCATGGCCAAGCCCCAGCCTACATCAACGACCTGATCCACCCTCACAGCACAACCCGGGCCCTGAGGTCCTCTGAGCAAGGCCTCCTAAGGGTGCCTCGAACCAGGCTAAAGACTAAGGGGGACTGTGCCTTTGAGGTGGTGGCCCCAAGGTTTTGGAACAAACTCCCCCAGAAAATAAAAACCTCGGCCTCAATAGAGATTTTTAAGGGGCAGTTAAAGACCCACCTGTTCCGACAGGCCTTTGGGTCGTCGTCGGAGGTGAGTTAGTGGCTGTCTTTTATTGGTGTTTTATCGTATGTTTTATCCTATGTATTACCTGCTGCTGTTTTATGCCTTTTATTCTACATGTTATAGTTGTACTTTGAATTGTGTACTGTACTGCAAAGCACTTTGCACATCCGTGTTGAGAAGGGTGCTATATAAATAAAGTTGTACTTACTTACTTACCCACACCTTCAGCCGGGGTCACTGCCTCCTCTCCCTGCAACCTGCTCTAATGGTTCATCCTGAACACCATGACCCTGTCACACATTTCAGCCAGAACTATTAGAGGAGATAAGTGTAATGTTGCAGGTATAGATTTAAAGAAAGCCTTTATTAAGACTCTAATGGCAGGTGTTGGTAATTAAATCAATGTTGTAATGGCATAATTTAGCTTAAATGTTGATTTTATTGAAAAACAGAATTATTCACGCAAAATGTATGTTAAGCTTTTATTTTGAAATGACTTCTGCCAGACTCAGGAATACCAGTTTATTTTGAAAATCTATTCCGGAAGTTATCTCTGAAATACTGACGGAAGCTTGAACTCAATGTTAAACAATACCAGCCGTTGTAATAAGAAAAAGTGATGCAGGCGAGTGTGTAGAGAAAAGGCGTTTAGTCATGTGTTGAATGTGAAATGCAAAGATCCTCTGTTTAATGTGACTTTGGGCATTGAAGAGCCAAGCGGAAGTCAACAACAACAACAGAGATACCGGACGGGAGGAGCCAGTCTACTGTATTTAAGGACGAAATGTGTTTTGTTCGGCCCTTCTTTGAACCCCCTCCCGGAGGACATAGCTGCAGCTGTTTCCTCCTCTTTCAACTCCCGATCCTGCTTGTGACATTACCGTGCCTTTTATTTATATTAAAGTACCACATTTGAAACTTATAGTCGAGACTCATTGTTCTCCTTATTTTAAAACTTTCTCTCCTGGACGCGAGAAAAACGAACATATCAACACAGGCAAAGGTCAGGACACTTTGCATGCAAACAAAGAAAAACAGATTGAGCGGGCTGGGTGCAGTCCTGAATGCAACAGGGTCATTTTTACAGCCAGATCATTCATTTGACTCTGATTGGAGGTGGTCTACCTAGCCGGACTGACTATAGCTTGTGAACGCACCCACTACCTGCAGCCGTGGCCTTAAGAGTCTCTCAATCTACATTTACGCAAAGGTGGAGGAAGTCCCCAAATCTAGTACTGGACTAAAAGTACCAGAGTGTAGGAACACTGTAATAAGTAAAAGTTCAATCAAAAGTATTCTCATCAAAATATAGTTAAAGTAGCGACAGTAAAAGTAGTCGTTGTGCAGATTGGTCCATTTCAGAATAATATATATGATATGTTTTATAATGATTGATCATGAAAGTGTTCTCAAAGCTGGTAAAGGTGCAGCTAGTTTGAATGACTTTGTATACTGCAGGGTAGCTTGTGGATTTACTCCAGGTGGAACTAAAGTCTGATTTAACACTTGATTATATTTCACATCATTCATCCACATCTGGGAAGGAACTAAAGGGATTAAATACATGTAGTGGAGGAAAAGAACTCAAGTTCTGTTCTTAATTACAATTTTGAGGTACTTGTACTTTACAAGTACCTCAAAATTGTAATTAAGAACAGAACTTGAGTACATCTACTTAGTTACTTCTACTTAATTACTTCTACTTAAAATTACTACTGCATTTATGTTTACATCAGTTTTCTCTCAGATGTGCATCCTGAGAATGAATCAAAGTGCAGTGCTGTCTTTAATCTATCTGCCTGTTCTCCTGTTTCCAATGTTTCTGAAATCTATTCTCTGAGAGCCTCGTGGAGGCATAAAGCCCCTCTGCTCTGTGCTGGGGGGCTGTCAGAGCATAGATAATGGACCATGCAAAGTGGTCAGGGGCAGCGATAAGGAGCCCTCCACACAGTCAGTTCAAACATCAGTGTGATCATCCCAAAGGATTGAGCTGGCACTGACATTTGTCCTGTTATTTAACTTCTTGCAAAGTTTCACAAAGTTTGAAACAACACCAGAGAGTAGTGAAAAGCAGAGAGAGCCTAAAGACTGTCTCAAGACATGGTTCCTAGATCAATAAACCTTGCTCTGTGTGTGAAATATTAGACTGCTGCTGAGGAATGCTGAGATGTTTTGCCACAGCAGTCATGTGTACCTCTGCATGAGTCATCTTTGTCTTCTGAGGAATGTGATCGTGAATAATTCACAATAACAGGGAAGACACATGCTGTCATTGTTTTCCTCCTGAAAGCAGTCCATTACCTCACAGGGGTGAGGCAATGTCACCTCTCAGCAGCCTTAAAGGTCCCCTATTATACTCTTTTTCAACAATATATTAGGTCTCCGATAAATACAAAACATGTCTCTGAATAGTTTGGCTGAAATACCAAACAGTCCATGCATTGTAGCATCCCATAAACCCCTCTGTTTCAGCACCATAGGAGGAGGTTCAGGTGATAAGGTGGGGGGGGGGGGGTTACCTTGGTTGGTTATTGGCTAATGGTTGCACAACCATAATAAACATTGTGGCAAAATCTGATCAGCTCATTTTCAGACAGGTTTTTACATAGATGGATCAGGACAAAAAGAGAGGGGGTCTTTGTTCTTGAAACATTCCTAAGTGCCTTAAAGGTGGGGTAGGTAAGAATGGAGAAACCAGCTCGAGTGCGCTAGAATTTGAAAAAACACAACCGAAAAAAATCTGCCACTTCCTTCAGACTTCCTTACAGAGCCCCTCCTCCAACACACACGAACGTGCACATGACCAATGAGGGCACGAGATAAGTTTGTGCACAGATGGAAGGCTGACAGGCAGGTAGGCCATCCAGTTATCTGCTGCGGGCCGAGGCAGATAACTGGACTTGCTTTTTACAGCGCCACGGCTTCCACAGATGAAATATTTGTATATATTTATTGTCAAAGCATTTAATGTATAGTGTAGTGTCTTCGGCCATCCTAAACTGAACAAATATTTGTTTCTCCGAATCGAAGGGGAAAATTACAAAAGCATTTCACACAATTTAAACCAATCAATGTTGTGTAATCAACAAGGATAATCTGGTGTTTTTGAGTTGATGAGTAGTGCAGATATCACTGTCAAATCAATCGACAGTAAAGAGAATACTTACTTCCGGGTGTATAATCCTGCGTTATCCAATGGGAATGGACGCTCACATTGCTCTCCGTAATACAATAAAGGGGACATGATCAAATCGGAATACAATGTTCTTTTAAAAAACGTTAACTAAAGGGAACAATCTATTTGATACAGCTGAAGCTCTGGCCTTCCTTAAAAACTCATTTAATAAAAATCACAGTTGTATTACACACAATGCACTGTTTTTTGAGAACAAAAATTCGTAACTAATGCACCATAATACATTCTGACGAAAAATACAAATTATTATGAACACAAATAAAATAAAAGAAGCCTCCCGTGAGTTACTACAAGCTATAAAGTAGATTTCAAAAAACGTTTTATAGAATAAACGCTCACTGCTGGACGGTCTAGAAATGTGTGTGTGCACCACGACAAAGGAGCCTCATTCACTTTACATTGGCGTTGTTTGCGTGGTGCAGACACGTAGATGTAGCAGAGTTCGTGACTCCACCACTATGACATATTTTGATTCTATGTCCTCTATGCATCTATTAAGGTCTTCAGCTGAGCCAATGTTTCTAACGGACAAATAGAACTCCGTCACAGACACAGAGACATTGGATTAACCTTCAGCAGTGTTTATATGCGTTGTAATGCCCTTGAACACAACTTTTGATCAGAAAACAGCAAAGGTAAGACGTATTTGCCGTTTTGGCCCCGTAAAGTGAAGTTGTGTGTTGTCTTTGCTGGCTTTCGCTGCCGTGAGTTCTGGTCGCACAGTAATGATACTTATACCATTGGAATCTGTAGAATCTCAGCTTTCATATGATATCTAGCCTGTGCAGATTGCATGAAGTATAAAAGATTGCTACCGTGAGTCCTGTGCTAAGTGCGTTAGCATTTTTTCGCTTAGTGCTAATTCAGAGGCTTGTTATTACCCTTGTGTTTCGTTTAGCTAAACGTGGTTAATATTGTCTGATAGCTGAGTTTCTTCCCGTTAAGTGGGTATGACACATTAATAGGTTGTTAAATGTTAAGAAGCCCTGGGACACAGTTTCGTGAATATTGTTGTGTTGTGCCCCCGCCGGGGCTTAACAGGTTAAATGTATTTTCTCTTGTTTTACTGTCTGTGTTTTTCCACCAGTGTGAATGTGTCTGATTCTGTTCAACTGTTACCCTTGTGTTTTTTGCATTTACTCCGCAGCTGTCAACATTCCTGCCTGTCTATCCTTGAGTTTTTTCCCAGTCCGTCATACTGTCTTGCCTCTCTTTTTTTTTGAGCTTGTCGTGTTTACTGCTACCGGTTTGTTCCTCGTGTTCTTCCTGAGGATTTGCTGTTCCCTTTTCCTCATGTCATCTTGGTTTGTTCCCTTATTTCGTTTTTTTACTTTCCTTTTGTTTTACTTCACCTGCTCCTTTGTTTTTGTTTTTTTGTTCAACCAGCTTTAATTAAAAATAAAGATTGCCTTTAGTTTAAACTCTAATACTTGCCTCCCCTGTTTTATAGTGTATTTGGGTCCTGCTTTCCTTACGGGGGGTAACACCAGAATACACAGGACAGCATGAGGGCCAAGTAGCCACAGCTCAGGAACAAGCTAACATCCCCTGCACCACAGCAGAGAAGATCTGGTGAACCAGGCCAGAGGAAGAGCAGCCTTCAGGCATGCACCAATAAGGGCAGTGGACCCTCTGCCATATCAGGAGGAGGAGAATAATCAATCAATCAATGTTTATTTATATAGCCCAATATCACAAATGTTACATTTGTCTCAGTGGTCTTCACAGTTTGTACAGAATATCAGTATGACAATACGACACCCTCTGTCCTTAGACCCTCACATCGTACAAGGAAAAACTTCCAGAGAAAACCCACAGTTTAAAGGGAAAAATGGGAGAAACCTCAGGGAGAGCAACAGAGGAGGGATCCCTCTCCCAGGACGGACAGACGTGCAATAGATGCCGTGTGTAAAATAAAAAGATAATACATTTGCAACATAGGTAGTCCAAATGTTTGGAAATGCATGTGTGTATAATAGGAAGATGAATCCACGAGGATATCCATCCAGGACTTATGATCCAGGACCACAGCAACAGCCACGACTCGCGATCCAGGACACAGGACTGCAGCAACAGGATCATCCATGACTCCGGATCCCGCCGTATATAGACACCAAAAAGAAAGAAATTTGGGGAAGCTGGGTTAATCGGAACATGAGAGTACACAGGTACAGACAGAGAGAAGTAAGAAGTAAGATGTCCCCCGACAAATAAGCCTATATCAGCAAAACTAGGTGCTGAATCTAATCAGCTTTATCAAAAAGGAAGGTCTTAAGCGCACTCTTAAAAACGGATAGGCTGTCTGCCGCCCGAACACAAACTGGAAGCTGATTCCACAAATGTGACCTGCTCTATCATTTTCAGTCACATTGACCCCGAAACACATTTTGAGTTTGATACACTGTTGGAAAGATGAGATTCTTAGCTTTCTAATGATATCAATATTGTTTTTGTGCTCCAAATATTAAGCAAAATACGTCACTTTACATAATGAATGTCACCGAACCATGATTTTGAGAAAAAGGCCTTCAAAGTTTGCAGTACTTTCTTAGGTATTTATTCAAATGAACCATACCATAAAACGAATTCATCTAGAGCTGTTCGCACAAAAACACACACACACACACTATACTGTTCTCTCTTTGTCACTTTCATACATCAATACATGGAACAAAGGCACTCACATACACATGCACGCTGTACGAACGTGCACTCCCGTACTCACGTGCGCTCCCGAACTCACCTGCACGCTCATCAATATACAATTTTTATGAAAAACAGAGTTGGAATAAATAAATACTTGAATGAACTGATTGCATGTTAACCTATACATTAGAATCATTTGGCACAAAAGTTAATTTGGAGAAAGAAGCTGCATGTGAACAACAAGCAACAGAACAGATAAATATACTACACAATATAAAAATAGCAAACAAGCAACAGAGTAGCTTGCTTAAAACCAATTTGAAATATATATTTACAGTATTTACAGAAGAATGACATACTGTTGATGTAGTATGCACTCTCACTCATTAAGGATGAGGTGTTAAGGGTTTGGGGCAGGTGATGTCTTTGGTTTCCTCAGTGCAGAACTCTCTGATCTTCTCAAAAAGATACCACTGCCGTTTTTCATCAAGCCCAGGGGGAGTCAGTTCAGTGGGACGTGCCTCCTGGTCAGTAAAGCACCCTGTTCGTAGCAGCATGAAGGACTCTTCTTCTTTACCTTCAAACTCCTTGGCGTAGACCACTCCAGGCTCGGCACTGGTGAAGCGTAGGTGATGGTACCTCTTGATACCTGGAAGCGGTCTGAAGCTGGGGGCAAGGAAGTTGTGCCAGTCGTCTGTTTTGACGAAGGTCTCCCCTGACTCATTGCCAACCAGCTGGGGGATGTTGACTCCAGTGACGGTACTGGACCTGACAGCCTGGCTGATGTCCTTCAGGCAGGACACTGGTGTGCGGCGGAACTGCTACTTAAACAGGCCAAAGCACCAGTCAGGTGCAAATTTGGTGTGGCCAGCAATCATAAAGTTGAGGGAGATATCTTCATGGAGTCCCACCATGCACCGCCAAGCAAGGTACCAGAGGAGGTATCTGTTTTTGTTCTGACCAGAGCAGTTGTCACAGTGCAGGTGAACATTTTTCTCCCCAAGCCCATACTGGGAGAAGAAGTGGTGGAGGTAGGCAATGACAGCATTGGAACCCTTGCTGCTGCAATGAGCCTCATCTATGAGGTAGTTTACCTGCTGAGGAACACCTTCACAGCAGACACCAAACAGTCCACACTTCCTGGGAACCATAAAGTAAATGGGCCCGGGCTGGAGAGGGTCACTGGGGTAGTGGACCTGTAACACCAGACCAACAGATGAATTAACTAATGAGTGATCTATGCTCTAATTAAAAAAATGTGTGAATATACATATTGATACATTCCAAACATTCTGGATTATCACAGCATTCATCACATTCATACACCTCACCTGATGTGCATAGTCAAAGCTGTAGTGGATGGTGATGTCTCTGCTACAGGGTTGGTTGGGTCCTAATTTGACACCCAGCTCTCTAGCTGTTTCTTTACAGCTGGCGACCATCTCCTGGTAAGCCTGACGCTCCACCCCCACGGTGCGGAGGTGTTCTTCCTGCTTCCTGAGCTTCGCTGACTTGACACAGTCGGGAAGTTTGGAGCTGCGGTAGATGGCAATGTTGTTTTTCTGACAGAACCAACATAGGTCTGTCATTGGCCTCCCAATAATGACACTGGGAGTCAGCTCCTTCCACAGCTTCCTAAATGTGCTGTTGCCAGCAGCACGGTGACCTGGAAAGGTGATTAAAGACAAAGATAGCATTGTTAGATTACTCATAATTAGTTTTCCATTGAGGCTTCCGCGTGTAAAAAAACCCCAAAAAACAAGATTAAGATATAAGAAAATACCCACCCTTCTCCTGCATCTGGACCTTGTATTTCCGCCACACAGAGGACTTGGTCTCAGTTGTTGGTAGAACCCTGATGTCCGTCCTCTTAAACCCTGGAATCCGTCCAGGAAGTGGCATGGCAAAGACATCTGCGAAGTTGGTAATGAACCATACAATTCGCTGGATGTCTTCAAAGGACAACACCCTTTTGGTCACCACACGACCACCACGTCTCATCCTTGGGGCCAAGCCATGTTCCTTGTAGAACTTGATGATGCCTGTCAGCTTGTCTTGAGAAATTCTGGAATGGTTTAAAACATCAGTCTTTGATTGTTTTTTAAGGCTTTTTTTAATGTATGCATTGTAGTATATACATTGTCGTTGTATTTGTTCATTATGTAAAAGCATGTATAGATATATATATATATATATTTATTTATTACTATTGCTGTAAATTCTGCTTCTATTCAGTTATTGTCAAACTCAGTTCAACTCATGCATGGCTTATTACCACTTCATTTGAAAATAGTAACACTACCAAAACTGAAGTAGCCTTTTCAAAATTAAACTCACCCATGTAGAAACTTGAAAGTCTCCCGGCAGATTTTGTGCCCATCTAAGAAATAGGACGTTCTCTGCTGTTTCCGCTCCTTTTGGTGTCCTCTCTTTGCACAAGCGGTCTCCTTGGAGAGATTTATGTTGGAGCTTATCTTTCCAAGTAGCACCAAATGCTTTTCACCTGGAAAATCATATAACATTGCATAATGTTTGTGTTGTGTCAATCACTGATCACACAAAACTTAAATATGTAACGTGTAACAGAACACACAGGCCCACCCCGCACACATTGCCTATAGTATTATGTTAAACACACTCCCATACACACATATTCTATCTATTATAAAGGGTAAGTACAGGCTAGTCTGGCAGATAGCCTGTACCCACAGGCTGGCAGTGACTCCAGAGTAAACTGCTCTCACATGAGATAATACATGTGTAGCTGCCTATCTCTGCACATCTTTAGATAATTAGGCTGGGACCACATGTGATTTAAGGGGTAGCCGAAACAAAAAAATATGTCTCTCTATGTGGATAAAATGTAGAGTTGAAACATTTATGAAAATGTTCACCACAATTATTTTCAATCAGTATTAGCCAACTTTAAGTTGTAGGTGGTTATGTGAGCATTATTTTCATTTTTGTTTTGTACCTGACGCTGCCCGCCTCCGGCGTGAAAAGAGATCAACTCAGTGAAGTGTGCGGAGTTTAAATCTAGTCATATTACAGGATAAAGGAAATACAGTTTAAACTGCCGTATGCAGATCATCAGATCATCGATCATATAATATCATAATAGGCTATATCATATATTTCCATATCTGAGTCAGCTTCTTGAGCCATATCTGGCCGTGCAACACTCACATTGTCACATACTGTATGCAGAAGTATTATTTTAAGCAACACATTAGGTTGACGAAACACTCAACTCAAATGCAATTAAAGTCAGATCCACTCGTGTCTTAGATGCACTGTAAAAAAAAAATGTTTTTTTACAGTTTTTCCCCAGAAAAAATTACAGTTTTTTATTGTATTTCATAATTACAGTAAATCATATTCAATTTACAAGAATAAACGGTTTATTGAAATGTGTCCTGTATTTTAACAAAAAAAAACTGTAAAAATTGAATACATTATTTATCTGTTTTTTAGCAGTTTTTAAATGCGAATTTAACAAAACTAAGCGTAAAAATAAATGATTTTCTGGTGGAAAAATTAGCTGCATTTTCTGTAATTTTACAAAAAAATACTTTTGTTATGGCTATATATCACTGTCAAATACATAACAAATACTGTTAATACTCATTTAAAAAATGTATAATTGCAAGAAAATATATGAGTAAAGAAAGAAATATTTTGTAATTTTGCTTAATTTAACCACTACTTTACATTGATAAACTGAAAAAACACAGGTATTGACTATCCTAATATAGTAAAGAAAAACTACATTTTAACACATTTTGACTTGCACTTTATTGCTACATTTGTATTAATTTGAAGATTTAATTGTTAAATATATGAATTTCATGTTATAAAAACTGTGTAAAACCATAGAGTTAAAAAAAACGTGACTGTTATTAGCATGTTGGGTGCGAACTCCTACCAGAGCACAATTCAGATATAAAATGATGCTATAACCCACCAGTAACAGTCATAGACTGTGGGTTATAGGAGACATTTGTCTATGCCATGATACATCTATAGACTAGCTCATAGCTGTCCGCATTCACTGCAGGCAAACCTAATGTGACCATTCACTTATTATTTCGAAGAAGAAGAAGAAGAAGAAGAAGAAGAAGAAGAAGAAGAAAAAGAAGAAATAGAAATAATGTATTCATACCTCAGAGGGAAATGTCTTCCCCCACTCTGTTGTGTTTAAACACATTACACACACAGGGAGGATATACTGTACATGCACAAACACACAGAGCATATACATGCACAAACACAACCACATGCGGATAGGAGAGGGGATCGCAGAGAGGCTGCCAGATAGCCGGCGCCAGGGAGCAGTTTTGGTGTTCGGTGCGTTCACAACCCAAGTAACATTGACCTGCTGATATGCTTTCAACACAAGAAAAAGCTGTGCCAATTTCTGACATTATTTAGATTTTCAGATGATCAGAGACACGAAGCTGCCGCAAAGCCACTTGTGCAGCTAACGGTGATTGCCGGACAGTATGTAAAAAACATATTGAGTTTCACTGTAAGCGAAAAATGAAAGGATCTGGAAGTTAAATAACATTAGCATTTTCCCCTATGCCTTATCACACTAGCATAAGCCCATAACATTGAACATGCTAGCAAGCACTTACAGCCAGCCTACTCTGAATATCAAAACCTTGTTAGCAGTTAGCTACCTGCTAAATTGGTATTAGCATTGCAATTACAGTAAAGCAACTATACTAACAAACAACCAACTGTTGTGCGTTCACAACCCAAGTAACATTGACCTGCTGATCTCTTTCAACACAAGAAAAAGCTGTGTACATTTCTGACATCATTTAGCTTTTCAGATAATCAGAGACGTGAAGCTACCGCTAAGTGCCTTGTGCAGCTAACACAGAGTGAATTCTCGTAGCGATTGCTACAACTACTGCACCATGTTTGTTAGGAAAGTAGCTTTTAGAAATGTATCAATGTTCTAAAATGTGTGACTTTAACTCAATATTTAAAAAACAGAGTGATTGGCGGACAGTATGCAAAAAACATATTGAGTTTCACTGTAAGTGAAAAATGAAAGGATCTAGAAGTTAAATAACATTAGCATTTTCCCTTAGGCCTTATCACACTAGCATGTACAATCAAGCGCATAGCATAACATGCTAGAAAGCACTAACAACCAGACTCTGAATATCTAAACCTTGTTAGCAGTTAGTGCTACCACTATGCTAAATTGGTATTGGCATTGCAATTACAGTAAAACAAACAACCTATGTTGTCCTTGTAGACGTCTAATAATATCCATCATATTGAAAGAATAGGCCTTCACCATAGCATGTTGACAAAGCTAGTAACTACAGCGAAAGACCTTTACAATCCAAGTCAATTAACTTAAATATGTATTGTGATAATGTCCCACACAGCTAGTTGGTTACAACAATCTACAGTGATGTCACAGGGATTTCAGGCAGCAAGTAGTTGAAGGTTGAAGGTTAATCCATTTGCTATGGCTACAACTGCCTCGTGGTTTGTTTAAAATAGGAATGCATCTTTGTCTATCACACTTTGCTTCTGTATGTCTCCCATCTGACTTTATTGTGAGCTTGTGTTTTCAAAAAGTAAATTGAGCATGTTTTATGAGACTGAACAGTCACATAGGGTATTGGACTCTCTTAAAACCCAGGTAGGTGCAGAATAGGTCTCTCAAAAATAAAGCAATCAGGAAGGCAGTACTATGCATGACTACAAATGATAGTAAACTATATAAAATAAAGGCTACAAACATATGTACACGTTGATTAATACCTACTTAACTTGTACTTGGGACAGGACTGCAAAGTACAGATGGGATATTACTGATCATAATCAAACTTATATAAATGTGCACCAACATTAGTTATCAGTGTTCTCTATTCTCAATTTAAAAGAATAAACGGACAATAAAGAAGTCTTATAACATATTTTGCTTGTGTCTTTGGGAGGCCTTCAGTGTTTGTTTTATTATTTATCAACTAGTTACATTCTCATTTTGTAAATTAATAAAATAACATCCAAAGAATTAAACAATCATAATTGCAATGTAAATAGTTTGCACCCCATTTTTTAAACTTTTAAATTCATCTTTATGGTATGGCGCTGGTGTGGTGTTACCAATTCTTAAAAATAATACAAGGATTGGATGTTCATCAAAGGATTTTCAGGGCAATCGATTTGCAGCCAATCAGAGACGAGACTTCTGCTGCACGCACGCATCATGCGCTGAGGCAGACAGAGTGCATGCGCAAAGCCACTGACACTACAGAGACCACGCAGTTAGCATGCCATGCAGGAGGTGAAGAGCACGGCGCGCCCAGAGGAGAGAAATCAGCACTGAGAGGTAACGGTAAAAACTATTTATCAACGGATTCAAAACACTCAAGTCTTAAAACATTGCAAACCTCAAAGTCCTAGCTATGGTATACATGTTGTTTAACGACCGAAAACAAAGTATTGTTAGCTAACGTTACCATAGCTAGGTAGCAGCTAGCTAGCTGGTAGCAGCTAGCTACCATGCTTTGAAAGTGAGCTGTTCTATGCCATCATTACGTGCAGTAATGATATTTTTTAATGATGTGCAAGATGCGTGCTCGAGTGGCTGAGCGTGATGTGCAGTGAATGTTTCAGAGTTACTTTTTCGCAATATTATTTAATAAATAGTTTAGCTAGCTAACTAGCATACATTGTCACTAACTCCTAATGTTAGCTCAATCCTTAGTTTTATAATCGATTTTTTTCGTGGGCATAATGTTACACACAATGCACATTATCCATATCTTGTAGATCCTATGTTAAGGCTATAAACAGAGGTGGGAGAAGTTCTCAGATCTTGTACTTGTATAAGCAGGGGTGCACATAATTGTTTTGCCCTGGTTCTCAAAGGAGCACCTGGAGATGTTGCTTGGTGCGCACTTTTGAGGGGTACTTGACTTTATGAACGGGGGGTACGCGCTAGTGAGCACGCTCATTAAGCCTCGCAGCAGAGTACTGTGGGAGCGCATAAAGCAGACCCTCCACGCAATAGCGAGGGGTAGAGCGAGGGTGCTCGCGGACAGATTACAAAAATGAAACCTAAATAGCTCGCGAATTATACTTTGACGACCGTTAATATACCTGGGCGGCCCGCCCAAGTAAAGTCTATGTGTGGGACACCCTGCTATCTTACCAGTTCTTATGCAACTCGCAAATATCTCTCTTTTCTATCTCTCTCTCTCTCTCTGTGCGCAAATACGCCTTTTTTCAAATGATCCGGTGCGCTTTTTTTGGCGGGGTGTGCGCATGCGCACCAGTTATGTGCAGCCCTGTGTATAAGAGTAGAAGTACTCTTAGTAGTCTTATACTTGAAGTGGTATTACTGTACTTAAAGCTGCTGCTGTGTTATTTAAGTTATTTTTGCTCAAGCATGTGCAAACCTGTGTCTCTTTTCTCCCCTCAGCTGTTAGCTGCAGTACCAGTAGTTGCAACCTACCAAGAATAAACAGCAGCCAGAGATCCTCAAGTAAGATTTCTTGCCATATTACAAGTTTTATCAATTCTCAATGTCCTATGTGGTATTGCTATGCAAACAGTGAAAGGATATGTAAATCATCAAGAGGTGGCTAAAATATGTTTTTCTGCTGACCCTGTCCAGAGCAGTACATTGCTTTGCTTCCAGGTGGTTGCTCCTGTCTGCATCTCCAAGCTCGGGGCATACCGGCCATCAGTGGCGGACTGGCCATCAGTGGCGGACTGGCCATCGGGACGTTCGGGACGAATCCCGATGGGCCGCTCGGCCCACTTCGGTACCGGCAGGGGCGGACTGGCCATCTGTAGAATCACCGAACGGCCGGGTCGGTTCGCTGCTTTTAAACGGCATCATTGAAGTTGTGCCGACAGGCGACAGGGGTCCACCGTTTCCCAGTCCGCCCCTGCCGGCCATCATCTACTCTAGGTAATACACTGACTATAGATAAGTACTGTACCTTTTATAAAACCCCACTTCAAACACCCAAACTATCCCTTTATGATGTGACATTTTCTACACTGTTAACATTAGGAAACACTTAAAAAAGAAAAGAAAGCTGCAGGAGCTGATCATTCCTAAAATACAATTGGCCATATGATCACCAGTAAAAAACAACAACAATCTGCACTAAATATTTTTTGGATTTATAAATGTTTTGTGACTTTTTCCTTTGTGTACCTTAAGGGAGTTCTCCCCTGACAGCTGGACACTACATGATAGCAGAGGACCAGACCATCGTCAGTGGCAGTGTCCTGAATGCTGTCGACGCCCTGATGCTGATGTTTGCAGCATATTACTGCCTCAACATCAGTTACCGCTCAGAACTGGGAGCTACCCTGGAGTTCTTGCAGAGGTAAGACTTGAATTGTGATTATTAAGTCATTCCATCTTAAACCACAGAGTAGAGGATTGTGCACATTTCTGACACACGATAAGTGCTCCTGACAATACAAGATAATCAAGATAAAAAGATTATTGTGCTGCATTCTGTTTCGCATTATTATTATAAATTCAGCGTACCCCTTTCCTTTTCAGTGGTGTGCTTTGGCTCCTCCCTAAAATCCCAAACTCACTCTTAGCCAATCGGTGGTATCAGGTATTCAGCTCAGTGAAAATGACAGAAAGAGGGCCCTTTGTCGACAACAAAAGAAAGCCAATTCAGTTATTTGGAAAATAGTCGTATTGAATAGGGATTCAGGTAGGACTGTATAGGGCAGTGGTTCTCAAACTTTTTCTGTCATTCCCCACTTTGAACAGGTGGGCCTTTTCAAGCCCCACCTGTTCCTCATTGCTCCAATAAAATGGTAGGCCAAGCTTAAAATTGTCAAATGTATCGTTCTATAACAGGGGTCTCCAACCTTTTTTAGGATGAGAGCTACTTTCAAAAAATAAAACAAGTCGTGAGCTACTTTTACTCCTCTTTTTTGTTTTTTTGCAGTGTATATATTTAGCGCATTTTAACATTATTATATGCTGAGCTTTAACCTTTGTGTGCTGTTTGGGTCTGTGGGACCCGTTTTCAGTGTTTACTAAAATAAAATGTATGCAATTTAATTATTTTAACCTGCTTTATTTGGTGGTCGACGTCACATCCTCTAGGGGGGTCCGGGGGCATGCACCCCCAGGAAGATTTTTTTTTAATGTTGAAGTTAAATGCATCAATCTGGTGCACTTTGAGCTAGGGCTGCTCAATTAATCGTATTTTAATCGCAATTACGATTTTGGCTTGCAACGATTATGAAAACAGCATAATCTAAATAAAACGATTTTCTTTTTTTTTGAATAGGTTTTTCAGTTGAATTATACTTAAAGTTCAGGGTAATCAAATGTTAAAAACATACTTTTCAAATTATTTTCTTCAATAAATTGATGTTTTCAAAGTAAATGGTTAATCGTTTTTAACAATCGTGATATCAATTATTGACCCAAATAATCGAGATTATGATTTTTGCCATAATCGAGCAGCCCTACTTTGAGCACAACATGAATGTATGGAAACAGCTCTCAACACTCAGATGAAAGGGAGCTGTATACTTTTCAATAATCCAAACATCTTTAGAATATGATCACAACCAATAACAAATCATTTAAACTTGTTTATTCTTAACTTATGTTAGTTAGCATTATTTCTTTTTATTTATGCATATTTTACTAATCCTTCCCCTTTTAAACTTTTTACTGTCCAATAGTACACATTGGAATGATTTCTTACTTTATTTTTTACAACTTTATTAAATAGATAAAGGTGTGCTCTCTCTCTTGCTCTCTCGCTCTCTCACTCCACATTGCTTTTCTTCCTGTGAGAGCGTTTCACATGTGTGTATGAGAGATTTTTACCAGTGGCGAGCCTGTCTCTGAGGGCCTAGATATTCTACAAAATAATATTTAAAAACATTAAAACTTTATGACAAGTTCCACCCGCTGTGAAACGTTTCTTGTTTCCATAGCAACAACAACTGTCAACAGCGTAAACTTGCCTTCAAAATAAAAGCATGCCAAATTACACTTAAGGCATACAACTGCAACGAAAGTAACAAACACAATGCAATATCCTTTTCAATTTCAAAGAACACAAATTGGGTTATTTACAGGTGTTGTTTTGTGTGGTAGAGGGTCGCTATAAATAACTAAGTGCCGGGAACTTTTCACCCCATTTTTAGCGCCTGCTGAGAGCAGGCACTTTCCTGTGGAAAAAAAGTACCCCAGTTCTGATTGGCTGGGCGATTGCAAACCACGCCCCGTAAAAGTCTGAAATGTTTTGTAGAGCCGCCATTGTATTATCCTCACATTAGCATTATTAGCATTAGCATTAGCCCCGCGCAGAAACGCAGAGAGACTAACTTATGACAACACAAAATAAAACATGGGAGTGGTGGAGATGAGGAGGTGTCGGCGTTCTGGCCGTTTACTCAGAAGGCTTCAGTAGAAGCTGCTGGGAGTCCCAGCAGATTCTACTGAAGCCAGTCCCCAACTCCGGGGACTTCCGGCCGGGGATTTTCGGCGGCAGTATACGCCGTGAAGTTGTTTGCGGCCTGCCAGTAAACCCAAAGCAGAAGAAGAAGAAGTGACGTCCCCCAGGGACTTATTTCCGGTGTGAACGCTATCTGTATTTAGTGCCCTGGGGTATTAAGTGCCGCGGCACTAAGTGCCGGGAACTAAGTACAGCAAAGTACTCGGTGTGAACGCGCCTATTGATGCGTTTTGCACCCCGGGCCCTTGTTTTGATATTCCACCAGTGAGAAAAAAAAAAAAAAAAAAAAAAAAAA
>CALSBZ010041552.1:0-17634 GCA_943591055.1 Gobionotothen gibberifrons
GTGGTGATTTGTAGTTTCCATATGTTTCTGACAGCGCTCAGATTAGATCAGTGACGGTGTTAACATCATGAGAGACTAGTGGAGCATATGGCGTGTTTCCATACAGTACAAATGTACATAGTGTTCAGCAAATTTCAAGTGAGCTTTTCAATGCATTCAAGAGACATTCAATGCAAACACGATTGAATATCAATACAGAAAGTACAATTATAGAATAGAGATGTGTGAAATGTGACACAACAATAAGCCATCCAAATATAGGCTTAAACACTAAACAGAAAGTATTTACAATATATCACTAAAACTTCTAGAATTGGAGAACATTCATGTATAAGGCAAGTTTATTTATATAGCACATTTCAACACAAGGCAATTCAAAGTGCTTTACAAAAATGAAAGACATTAAGAGCATTAAGAAGCATTTCATGAAGTGACATTTAAAAACACTCATTTAAAAGCAAAGATACATGAATAAAAGTTAGTTAAGTGTGAGATACACACGCCTGAAATGTTTCGGTCTGACTCTCAATCATTGCTAACCTTTTAGCAGAAGTAGTTTTCTATCACCTGACTTACTTTCTTGTTTAACTTGTTATTTAGTTATTTCAAGTGTTTCATGCTAAACGAACCCCCCACCTTTTAGTATTCACCGAAAATAAACCAGGGTCTTGAAACCAAAACTATTCCTCCTTTTTAAATGCAGATTTAAGTTGTCTTTTCTAGGACTTAGAGATAGAGATAGTTCGAAGCCAACACCCTAAACACTAATCTAACACTAACTGCTTAGGAGTACCGACAACATTAGTCTAAACATTGGTTTTAAATAGGTTAGATAATAATATACATACACAAATTACAAGGAAAAATGGAGGTTGAAGTTAAATGCATTTCAGAAAAGAGTAACTTGTTTAATGTAGTCAAGCTTTGTCATATTTGATTAACAATAAAAGTCCTGTCCTCTTTAACACTTGTCCACCATGTTTATGACCTTGCCTTTAACTATTCAGATCTGTTACCGGGAAGAATGATAACAGGCAATTTGGTGTTCAAATTTGGCATCAAAAGTGTGCATTATGTGAATTTACAGCAATACAGGATTTTTGGCTGGTTTCAGAGTGAACAGAAACCCCTTTCAAAACACAGTTTGATGGAAATGATTTGGACAGTTTGGATCTGATCAGTAAATACTATGTATGTATGTGAGGATAGATCAGATACTGTGTCCATAGAGCAGCATCTAGTTATTCGAAATCTGTAAATGTGCATAGAAATAACCTTTTCCTTCAAAAAATCAGTCATGATAAACTCCAACTAAGAACAATGAGAAGTCCTGTAGTTTAGAAAAATAATGAAAACATACATTGTAATAACGAATATGAATAGTATTATCTGCGAATAAGGATAATAATTCTTTATTGTTTGCATGCAATGGGTTGTATTTCATTATGGAGAAATAGACACATCGACATAATTGTTTTAACCTTTAACCGATGTTGATACAGATAATACTGAGACCACAGGACCAGATGTAAAACATACTTTTTTTTTGTGTGCATTCCACAGGGTATCTACTAGGGATGCTCCGATCACCAATTTTGGGGGCCGATCGCCGGAATCAGTCGGCCGATACCGATCCCCGATCCGATCAAGTGGGCGGGGCCTATGGGGATCTTCCATTTAAAGTGTATCTCATGCAGCTCACTGATCCAGTAATGAGTGACCCGACAGTGAAGAATAAACATATTTATAACTAGTTTAGCTTATTCCAGAGGTAGATAAAATAGCTACGTTTGTAAGGTCTAACTCTAATGGCGCATTTCCACCACAGGCCTCGCTCGACTTGGTACGGTTTTGTTAGGCCTTGTTAGGCCCGGCTCACTTTAATGCTGCGCTTCCATTACGGCCCCTACACACGGCGGCGTGCGTTGACGCTTCAACGCTTCTGCCCATTCACTTTGAATGGGGTGACGTCACGATTCGCCGAACTGCATTGCGGGAGCAAAGCGTAGCTTCTCTCGCGTGGCTCGCTTCAAAAGTAGAGCAATGTTCTACTTTTGACGCCTCGGCAGAAGCGTCAGCCAATCGAATCATATGCCAGTACAAGCTCTAGCCAATCAAACCGCTGCTTGTGTGTCAGGGGCGGGAGATTCATGTGATTGGTTGTTGGTCGAGCTTCAGACACGCCCGCCGGCAAGCGTCAACGCACGCCGCCGTGTGTAGGGGCCGTTACAGTTTAGGAGCTGGGGCAGTAACTATAGTAACGCAGTGTAGGCGGAGCCGTGACGTCATCTTCAATGAGCACCCCAGAAAAACAACATCAGCTGCTAGCTGTTAGCACTCAAGCTCACAGCTCCTCATATCTGTTCAGAAACTAGACAAAAGTTAAACAAGTACAAAGCACAGACTGTCTGTGTCATGGTGAATACAGTCGCTGGTTTATTTATGTCTGTATAGGCCGTTGTTGTGAGTGTGGACGGTCGGAGCATATATTGCGTTAGCTTAGCCGATCTCCATTTAGACAACAAATCAAATCAAGTTGTATTTATATAGCACATTTTTAAACGATTTTTGGTCGAGCCAAAGTGCTGTACATATAATATAAATACCCTACAGTAAAGACACTTTACAGCAAATACAACAGCACAGTTTGTGCAGAATATCAGTATGAGAAAACGACACCCTCTATCCTTAGACCCTCTGTCCTTAGACCCTCACATCAAGGAAAAACCTCCGGAGAAAAACCCACAGTTTAAAGGGAAAAATGGGAGAAAACCTCAGGGAGAGCAACAGAGGAGGGACCCCTCTCCCAGGACGGACAGACGTGCAATAGATGCCGTGTGTAAATCGAAGAGATAATACATTTTACAGCGTAGGTAGACCGAATGTTTGGAAATGCATGTGTCTGTAATAAGAAGATGCATCACGCATTTTAAAAGGTGTTTCGCCTGCCGTCTGTCTGCAGACTTGTCAAAGCATTAATTCATGGTTTTTACTAACCGGTATCAGTATGTTGTTAACATTTTGAAATGTGTATCACAATTAAATCACGGTCAAATATGTTCATCTTGTTATAGTTGTAGCCCCCTTGCCAGCGATTCTCTCTCTAGTTTAGCAAACTCAGCCCGACTCAGCCCTGTTTGTTGGCCCCGATAGAACCACGAATTTGTCGGGCCAGAAAAAAGGTGAAAAAGTAGCCCCGGGCCGGAACTAGGCATAGTGGAAACGCAACCAAAAACGGGCCCGGCACGACACGGCACGCTTAAACCGTGCTCCGCGCCATGGTGGAAATGCGCCATTAGTGTGTGTGTTGCTCCGCTTACCGGTCCGTCACAGTGGGTGGAGCTGCAGGATTTCTGCTTCACACACGTTGCATACCGCTATGTCATTGTCCTTTTCGGACACCTTAAAATACTGCCAGAATGGTGAAGTCATTTTGGCGAGCTTGTTTTGCCGCGCACTGAGAAAAGTGTCATGTATTTTACAATTTGACGTCATGCGATCGGCTCTCGCGATCGCCATTTTTAGAGAGCACCGATCGATCGGAGCATCCCTAGTATCAACACAGGGCGGATAATTACTTGGCTTACAGACAAGAACGTGAGTTTGTGAGGATCAGTTTCACTTACAGTGGATCTGTGTGCCAACATTTCTTTTTTGTTATAGATAGATAGAATGCTCCATCTGTCATAAAGACATCTTTTTAACAAGGATGTTCCACATAGCCCCACAGGGCATCATTTTTGTTTGATTTGGACTCCTTCACAATCACTTCTTTGTTTGGATTGCCTTGAAACTGAAAATTGGGAATTATCCAGGTGCATGGCTCGTAGCTTTCGTTTCTCTCTATCTCTCTTGTGGGTATTTACAGTAATATGAGTTTCCTCATCCTGAAAGTTTCACAGCAGCCTATTACAAATATGAGAACATTTAAACCTGACAGATTCCTTTGCATCTTCGTAAACTGTGAATAAGTGTGACACAGGGGCGGACTGGCCATTGGGAATACCGGGAGTTTTCCCGGTGGGCCGGTGCTGTGAGTGGGCCGGAGGGCCAAAAGAAATATAAAAATGTTTAAAAAGAAAATTTTAAAACATTTTTTTACCCCACTGGGCTGGGCTGGGCCATTTTGATAGGCTACCTATGTTCTATCTATCAGATAGTTTCACTTTCACACATCAGGCCCGTAGCAGCTGTCACTGCGCAGTGAACGATCAGGAGTGAGTGACTGAGAGACCTAGCTGGCAGTTGCTTAGATGGATAACAAGCTCCAAAGCGTAAAGGCGTTATTGTATAGTTTGTGTATACAGTATACAGTATTGTAGCGAGTCCTGGGTTCAGAGGGAGGGGCTTGCATAGGGGAAGGGGGGTTGGCAGGGAAACAGGGTTCAGGGGGAGTGGCTGTACCCGTAGGATAGAAAAGGGGGAAGTGACGTCTGACTCAGAGGTCGCGCGGCTGTGGAGAAGAACGTGTTGCCCACATTCTGTTACTGAGTTTAGGCTAGTTAGCTAGCAGGTTTATTGTTTTGGGTGCAGTCACTTTTGCCTCCACTTGCTGTTCAAATAGATGTTGAAAGAAAAAGTAAATCTGTTTACAGTTCTGTTTCATATGGGTGTTGAGAGATGTATCCATAGATTTAGTCCCTAATTTTGCTCTCAAAGTGCACCAGATTGATGCATTTAACTTCAACATTTAATGCCCCCGGACCCCCCTAGAGGAGGTGAGGTCCACCACCTGCCCACACCCCCTGTTAAATTATCTCACCCACATTGAAGATGCTTCCTACGCCCATGTTCTATTCCATGTGTCAAGTCAGGAAAATTGGGTCAAAATGTTATTGCATCAATGATCTGTTAACATTAAAATGAATAAATATATGCTGTAACTATTTTGCTCTAGGCAACTCAAGGGCTCAGGTAATGTGATTACTATATGAATAATGGTCCAAAATAACATTAAATGCATAAGGGTTTTTGTTAAGAAACATACTTTCATCGCCGGCCGGCCGATACATGCCGCGCATTAAATGGGCCTGTCTGTCAATTAATCCCCGGGCCACTTTTTCCTCCCAAGTCCGCCCCTGGTGTGACACATTCTCCTTTTGCTGTGTATTGAAATTTCAAAGAAGAAGGAAGCAATACACAATTATCTTCCTTGTTACGCCTTTTCTTACCAAGGAAGGAAGAAACGTGTGTTGTGTCTCTAATCAGTAATGGACAGCTGTGGACGTGTCATGCGGCACACGTACTTGAAACCGAGCAAGATTGTTGCAGAATATTGGGAATAACTGAGAAACACATTTATGCTTTTAATTACACAAAAACATTAAGCACTGACCGTTTCTACACCTATATTTCAACCATATTTGATGTAAACATCACTTTATTTTCTTTATTTAGTTTTCTTTAAATCGTTTTTTGGTATACATTTTATTTTTATTTATGTACGCACCAAAAATCACAGAGACAAATTCCTCGTACTGTATGTTAACCTACTTGGCAATACACCTGTTTCTTATTCTGATTTCTGTTTGCTTTTATGTGTTCACTTTTGGAGCAAATTATAAAAAGATTATAAAACAAACTGGCGTCGATGGTCTTACAGATACTGGGGAATTCTTCAGTATGTTGACAATAGCTTCCGGATTGCTTATCAATATTTATTTTCAGATATCAAATAATCACTGATAGGCCTCTAAACCATGCAGTTATCAATAGTATATTTTGGCCTCTAACCAAGAAGACACTGATTTCAATACGTGCTTGATCTCAATAACAATCCTACGAAGCCATAAAAGCAACCGTTAAAAAGCTTTATTACCAAGTAGTTGTACAATAAAGTTGATAACAGAATGTTTATTGCAGATGGTAAACTAATACACCTGTGGCTAACGGTTGCACAGTACTCTGCAAAGAAGAGGGTGGAGTCGATGTTAAAGGGTGTGCAGCTTCTCAGAAGTGTTATCAAAACACGGAAGTATTGTTGCACAGTAATAGATATCCCAGCAAAGCGCACGTATACATTTAGCAAAAGCAAAGGAAAGGAATTTAGCTGCAATTATTCTCACACCCTGAGAGGAACGTGAGTCACACCGAACAATAATAAGTAGTAAATCAAACCCAGATGATCTAATGCTAACTGTAAATGTTTCTTCAATACTTGCGTCATCTAAATCAATGTTATTATTATTATTATACCTGCAGTAGGGTGGTCCTTAGTGCCATGTACATTTTCAAATTCATTTATTTTAAGCTCCAACCACCGGAATTCGTTAAGAAAACTCTCCTGGTGAATTTTATTCAAATTCCAGCAACCTTTCCCCCCTCCCTCATCAACCTTGAAGTTTAGCCTCACGTAGGGTGGTCGTTAAAATTGAAAGTGGGAAAGTCTAAGCTCCAACCGCCAGAATTCATTCTATTAGTCAAGAAAACTCTCCTGGTGAATGTTTTCCTCAATCTGACAACATTTACCCCTCCCTCATCGACCTTGAAGTTTAGCCTTACTGTGGCTGCTGGTGTGGCAACCCAGGTGGAGGAGGAAGGGGTGAATGTAGTCAGATCGAGGAACACATCTGCAGGTGTACTTTTCTATTTTTGGCCTTTGTAATCCTTCACTGATCTCTGGGTGTGAGAGAGCAAATCATTCCAATTATAAACCCATTTATCATAACTGCACCTACCTTATACATCACTAATGGCTCAAGTGAAACAATACATAAGATAACGCTTTATTATACATGGACTAAAACCAAACAGAGGTAGCTCTGTCCTGATTCCTTGGTATTATTTTTCCTTTGTGTATATATCTTTTCAACTTCAAGGCGTTTAGTTCGGCTTGATATTTCTGATGCTGTAGTGCCGAGAGATAGGGAGTCGGAGGCGGTGCAATAAGGTATGAAGCTGGCTTTGATGAGCAGCAGAAACGGACATGTTGTCGGGTCGCAGCCCGGGAAGACAAGAGAAAGAAAAGCAAGGAGGGCACACCATACAGGTAGCAACACATATGTCCGTGCGGTAACAATACCCCCAAACTGTAGTTCCATAAGTGAATTATGTTATAGTGGTCACCACAATGCTCTAATTTGAAACAGATCAACTTTCCAACATTCGTGCATTAAGTAAGTAAGTAAGTAAAGTTTATTTATAAAGCGCTTTTCACAGACAGAGTCACAAAGTGCTTGACAAAACAATAAAACATCCATATAGGAGGTGTACAATGATCAATGACACACATGTTAAAAAGTCGTAAAAGCACCAGAGCATAATTTAAGACACAATAAAAACACAATAAAACAAAACTTACATATGAAATTTACAACAAACAAAAATAAAAACATAGTATTAAATGAAATAAGATCAAGCACACTGGTTACCCAAACGCCTGACCAAACAGGAATGTCTTTAAAATAGTTTTAAAAGAGTCAACAGACTCCGCAGACCGTAGATGAGGAGGCAGAGCATTCCATAATTTAGGAGCCACTGCTGAGTATAAGCTGAGCCGAACAGTGACGGAAATACTGTACATTATGTCACAAGGAAATCATTAGTTATTTTTAGTGTCTAAGACTGACACACGTTTACTTTATGTCTGTGGGGTATAACCTGTTATTCTGGAACTTTATGTCTAAGACAATGAAACTTGTATGAATACTCACCTTCCACCTCATGAAAGTATGAATGAAGTGGGAAGTTGCGCATCGTTCCACATGGCTGCAATGCTTCCAGATTAGAATCAAGGATCTTTATTTCTGTCAAATAACGGGAATATTGGAATCTTAAAAAACATGTTGTGATTTGTTACATGATGAAATGAAGAAATGCTTTTGGAAAAACGTCCTTAGTAAAACCACTAGAAGTCTGTAGCTAGAACATGCTTTGAGAGAAATGCTAACTTTAGCTTTGCAATAGTATCACAAAGACAATGCTAACATGCTAGCATTTAGCAGATGGGGTGTTTTGTTCCTCTGCTCGTTTGGGAATTTATTTCCTTTCTTGTGGACAGGATGTTTGCCATGCCAACCTAGTCTCACGGCATTTCGTGTTATAGTCACGAAATTAATCTATTGATTCGTGTTCACCAACACGATTTCCCCCTTTTTTTCATGTCACACAGAACGATTTTAAAAGCAATGTAAATAATTACAAATTAGAAGAAAAAACAGATTAAAATACAGATTTCAGTATTCTGACACAGAACGATTTTAGAAGCAATGTATTTCTATTGATAGTACGTTTCGTGCCTGCACCAAAGAATCATAAATTAGAAGGAAAAAATATTTAAAGAAATACAGATTTCAGTATTCTGAGGCTCTGAGTTCCATTTATTTTCCTCACGGACGGCAACAAAAGTCCGACATTATACAATTTAAAATGAAAGCAATAATCGTGGCTTGATATTGAGTAAGAAAATGTTTTTATGAACCACACAGCTTCTGGTCTTCCAAGACCCGACCAGACAAAAAGACGTGGTGCAGCCACGAAACATACTACCAATAGAAATACATTGCTTTTCAAATCGTTCTGTGTGACACGAAAAAAAGGGGGAAATCGTGTTGGTGAACACGAATCAATAGATTAAATTAATTTTGTGACTATAACACGAAATTCCACGAGACTGGGTTGGCCATGCATGCTCATCATCCTATTTCAGTATTTTAGCATGCTAACGCACAGCTAACAACAGTTAAGGCTAATGGAAATGTCATTACTTGTGCAGCTAGGCCTATTTATCAATAGCATTCAATAGCAGTTGTAACTTTTAAAATTGTATTAGCATGTACTTTAACCACATTCACAAGCGTACACGTGTCACTTGTGGCTATGGATAGAAGCCAAATTCCAGGTCATCAGTTGCCAAAATAAAGGTTTAGCTGAGACAATAATATCTTTGTTCACTTCAAAGGAGTGCAATGTACATGGTTAGTTTGAGAAAGTAAAGTAAAGTCAGTGTGGGCCAAAGCAACACAAGTTGTTTTGAGGATGATACTGGTGTCTCACATTAGGCCGTACAAAATGTACAACTTTCGTGCATTAATAAGATGGGCCGAACAGTGACGGAAATACTGTACATTATGTCACAAAGAAATCATTAGTTATGTTTAGGGTGTAAGACTGACACACATTTATGTTAACTCTGTGGGGTATAACCTGTTCTTCTGGAACTTTACATCTAAGACAATTAAACTTGTATGAATACTCACCTTCCACCTCATGAAAGTATGAATGAAGTGGGAAGTTGTGCATCGTTCCACATGGCTGCAATCAGTGACGGAGCTGGGGGTGGCCGTGGCAACTGAAGCTGAATCCTGGCCACCCTATTGGCCACCCCAAACACCCTCACCACGGGGGCCCAAACCATTTTAGAACATTAAGAAGAAAATGTTTAAGTAACCTTTCATCATTCATCAAGAATGAACATTAATAGAACGTTATATTGATAATGTACTCACTACACTTACAATTAATTTAACTTATTTTCTTCCAAAAGTTAATTATCCTCTAGTTTGTACACCCCCTTCTATTTACATGTATTGGTTTGGTCCCGCCTCCGCCTCCAAACGGCACTTTCTAGCAGAGAGTGAGAGCATGTGAGGAGGGATGCTAGTACTGTACGTGTGAACCATGTCTCAACGACTAACAAAGTCAGGCTTTCAAAAAGAAAAGAAAGGAGAGAAAGAAAAGAGAGAGGGACTAAAGAGCGACAGTATGTCACCCAGTTTTTCAAAAGAAAAGATGGGTGTGGTCCATGAGTGGTGGAAATTAGTCTGTTAGCTGTCTGTTATTCCATGGAATGCTCTTAACATCCCGATAGCAATGAATATCTTAAGTGCTTTCACAATAAATACATAAAATAATGTCATCTGTGGAAGCCGTGGCGCTGTAAAAAGCACGACCAATCATCTGAGCCGGCCCGGCTAAAATAACTGGATGGCCTACCTGCCTGTCAGCCTTCCATCTGTGCGCAAACTTATCTCGTGCCCTCATTGGTCATGTGCGCGTTCGTGTGTGTTGGAGGAGGGGCTCTGTCAGGAAGTGGCAGATTTTTTCCGGCTGTGTATTTTCAAGTTCTAGCGCACTCGAGCTGGTTTCTCCAAAATTACCTACCCCACCTTTAAGCAATCATTTAATTAAAAATTATGTGTCTCTGTATTCCTGGTGATACACTGAGAGAATGAGCTCATAGGGCTGCTGATCACCATAAGCTAAACAGTCTGTATATTACACTACATTTAATGTAAGCTTGCATAGCCGTGGGAACATGTTTCAAATGGGGGGTGCTGTGGGGATGACACCAGGGCCGGTTCTGACCAATTTGCTGCCCTAGGCAAGATTTTTGCTGGTTCATTTATATCTTATTTTAACAGTTAACATTTATTTATTTATCCATATTTTTTATGTCCTATAGTATACATTGGAATGATTTCAAACCTGTTTTTATGCATCCTAATAATTATAAAGTTGTGCCTTGGAAATATTTGTTTACATAAATTGTGATAAAAACCGGTTTGAGACCCACTGAGATAAACTAAAGTGAACTTTCTAAACACTCAAGAGTCCTTTACCTCACTGAGACTCTCAGGGCAAATGGAAAATGTAACTGGGGTGAAAAGGGTGTTATCTTTACTTAATTATGAATGTGAACAGTTGTATCAACAGCTTTTACAATGTGCTGCTGGAAAGTGGTTTTACTTTAATGTATTTGTTTCGTCCATTGGGTTTACCTACTAATGAGCCACATGCCATGACGCACCAACATAATTGTATTATTTAGACTGACAGTTTAATCAACTTATTACAGGGCGAGAGAGTGAGTGAGAGAGAGAGAGAGAGAGAGAGAGAGAGAGAGAGAGAGAGATCAGACAAAGTTATATGAGTGAGAGTGATACGTTTTATCTTTCAGTTAGCAAAAAATAGCGTGAAACTTTACATGCAAGTTTCAAAGTAGCTTCCTGAAATGTAATTGTCTGCGGTGATTCTACGGAGTCCCCAAAGGCCCAAAAGTGTGCCCACAAAACATATTTTCGGCTGCCCGGGCCTAAGGAAGTTGCTCTACTTATGAAATCTCTGTTAGTTTAAACTCCCACTTCACTACTTTACGTTCAAAACAAATAGCTTGTAAAATGTGGCACGGCATTATTGATAAAGCTACATATTAGTCTATAAAATAGTTACATCATACTTATCTTAACCAGCAACACCAATAAAATACTGCTTCACATAAATGCATCGCAAATAATCATCAGTTTGTATGCAATGCATATAGAGGCAACTGAACCACACATCAACATTTCATCCATGCATTTCTTCACTTGTCACTCAGTTGTTGTTCAAGCTCTCAAACAAACAAGCGGGCAGTACATCACATTGGCTCTTTTTGCTGCTACTTTTGTTTTCGTGCTGCCAATTTTAATTTTTGTCTATAGTGAGTTGATGATTTCATAAACTAAGAGTGAGGTACATTTTCGCCTCGCAAATTTTCCATCCAAATAAAGCAACATTTCTAAATCATTTTCAGACAAATTTGACTACACATGTTAGTGTTATTAGAACATGCTGAATCATTACACATCTGATAGAACAAGAACAAGACACACCTAGATAATTTCTGTAATTAGTTTTAAAGAGGGGCAGCTTGAAAAACATTTGTTTTAAGGAGCGGCTGCTTGTGTTACGGTTGAGTGAAGGAAGCAGGACCCAAATGCAGATAACAACGAAAATACCTTTATTTCAAGGATATGGTGGATAACTTGAACAAACAGAACACTCACCGGTGAACTCAGTCACAGACAAAAGACGAACCAACACTGAACACAGGAAGAGACAAGACTAAATACAGGGAGGGGTAATCACGAGACGAGAAACAGCCGGGCAGGGGAGGAGAAACACAAGGGCCACAGGTGAACACAATCAGACAATTAGATACACCAGGGAAACTAACGACAGGGAACCACAGACAGATCTAAACAAGACAAAACACAACACAGACAGATCGTGAGGCGTGTGGTGCAGTGGGTTGTGCGTTGGTGTTTGGATCAGGGGGTCCCACTGACCCACAGGTTCAAACCCCACTGCAGTCAGCATGTCGTTGTGTCCCTGAGACACTTCACCCCAAATGGCTCCTGTGGGGATTGTCCACAGTATTGAGTATGTAAGTCGCTTTGGATGAAAGCGTCTAACAAGTGACATGTAATGTAATGTAATGTGACAGCTTGGGCGTATTGTTGTAACAACAATACGCCCAAGCTGCCCCTCCTTAAAACAAATGTTTTTCTTATTCGCACAGTCATACAAATACGAAGTTCATTGTTACTTTGCCTGTGGGAATAAGAAACAAATAGTTAGATGTACTGAACATTATTTGATCCATTCCACAAAACTAGGGCCACCAGGGTGGGTGGAGGGGGTCAGGAGGACGGGTTTGGGCTGACAACCCAGGAGCACAGCGGAGGACCCGGAAGGGATCTCGGGCGGACGGCCCGGGGGCAAGGCAGAGACCATGGAGGGGCGAAGGCCACAGCGGGCGAACTCAGGGGGCCGAGCAAGAGGGGGAAGGGAGGAAGAGTCAGGACATCTTTAGGTTTTTGTAACATGATTACCCAGCCCCGTTCTGTGGCTTGTATGGGAATTCTAAATATGTTATAGTATTCTAATACTGCAGTAACCATCTTGTAGACCAGGGGTCTGAATCTGATCAAATTCATTTATAATATATCTCCATTTCCACAAAGTCTGGTGTGTCCTTAGTGGAACCAAAAAAAAAAGTCTACAACAGGATGCTATGAATTATAATGTTCATTTTGTTATAAGCCTTGTTCAAAGGTTGTTTTCAAGTTCAGCTTTGTTCAGAGGCTGGTAAACGTCTTTTTGTTTGTTTTATTTTAGCCCCGTTCAGTGGCTTTCATAACTTTCCTCTTTTAAGGCATGCAATAGTTCAATGTAAGGAAATCCAAAAACATGAATTATATTGAGTATATATATTCCCATGTCTTATAATATATTTTGACAGTGAACTAGCGCACTGCATTGTTCCAGGTCAGTGGACAGTAAAGTTTGGCACAGACGTCAAGGTACATTTCTCCACCATCTCATGCACCTGCTTTCACATGTCTTTATTTTCCCTTTGACCATGCACATCACTGTTATATTCCCAATTCTTACAGGGTTTGCCTCACCAAATGACTGTGGTGTCTTCATACTGATGGTAAATTCCTCTCTTGACACTTTTTGAAACTCATAACTTAACAGATCTTTATCCTTTCACAGTATGCACTCAACCTCAGCACAGATGCTCCACTTTGGTTTACCGAGGTCAGTATTTATCCTCTGAGTTAGTATTTCAGGGGGAAGAGGGGGGCTAACATTGAGTAGACAAATGATGAGGTTCCATTCATTTTCAACTTTATTATTGTTACATTGTCTTGTAGCGGGACATAGCACAGATCCGGAAATGGTGGTGCATTATGCTGATGGAAATGTTACTTTATAGACAACAGTTTCTTTGACACTGATTTACATTTTCATCCTGATATTATGTGATTTTTATAGCCACGGACAGAGGTTTTCTTACTGGACCAATGAGGCCGGAGAGCTGCTCAAAGGGGCACTGGAGCCAGTGTACAGGGTCCCAAAGAAGCAAAAGACAGAACATGAGGTGAGCATGAAGCCGATAGGCACACTCCTGTTTGTGATAAACAAATGTAACAATCCAGATTATTTAACACATGCATACATATCAATATTGATAATTGTATACACATGTAATTAAACAATCACATGACCCACACCTTATATTTTCCTTCAAAGGTCCAGTCTCAAAAGTCCGACATGTGCTTCATATTGGAGGTAATATCTTTTCAGTTAAGCAGTAACTGTTTTTTGTTTAAAAACCGACCTGTGATCACGGCAGAATTTCCAACTATTATGTCTCACTGCTTTTTTAAACTTTATTGATAGCTGTTTTTTTACCTCAAAGAGAAGAATAACAAAACATAAGAAAAATGTGTGTGATATATTCAACATTAATATTACAAATGTGTATTTTTGCTACCTGAAGCCCAAAGAATCTTGGTATTTCGATTGTGCTGGCAACAGTCTAGTCAATGTGTTGTTAAATATGTTTGATCTACTCTGACCAATACTTCACAGCTGCCAAACTGTCTTCTTTCGGACATTCTGATGGAAATGGTTCTCCAGGAAGGTGACAAAGCGTACTCAACACTCGCTCTAGTGTGTACCACCTTCAGAGACACAATGTCCACTGTGTCTTTCAGAAGAGGGGCCCACTTTCGCTGGCTTGAGAGTAAGTGATTCAGTGAAGCTGCAGCAGGATACAACAGCTGTGGTGTCTATGCATATTTTTACTGGCTCTATTGAAATGCTTGTTTTACACAGGTGTTGCTACATGGAGTTTGTTCTCTGCTTCATACAAGCAGGATTTCAACGTCATGTACACCATTGACACCTGCTGTGGATGCTTGGAGCCTTACAAAAAATGCAAACCAGGTAGACTTCTTATTCTGGATAATATTGTTTATGTGTCATTACATATTTAGTGTGTTGTGGTCCTAGTGTGATTCAATTACAATATTTTCTTTCTCTATTCATAGGATATGTTGGGAAAGGTAAAAGAGGAGAATTGCAGGGCATCTACTCTGATGACCAACATCCAGGCTATTGCAGTCCCTTCTGTTCCCCACGCTGGTGATAACCTTAACCAACCAGATATCATAGGTAAAGATTAACTCACACAATCAAATTCTCACTGCAATTAATGAAGAAGGAGGCCTTGATGGTGGCACTCGAGAGAGAAGACCTTGATGCTAAAGAGCCTTTCATGTTTGTTTTCAGGGGCATGGAGGATATGGAGGTTTTCCCCTGCGTGGGATTCTGCCAGAGGAAACGCTGGTGATCTGGAACATCAACATGTCATGATGAGACAGTATCATTCCATTTGGCTTGATAGCTACAAGGATAACATACACGCATAACCCTAACCAACCAGATATCATAGGTAAAGATTAACTAGAGTCACTAAAGTCAGTTAACTTTTTTGAGAACCAGAGAAAAAGGGTGCAAATAAGAAAATGTATCCCAAAATAGTGCCTCATAATGATGGTAAAGTCCCCTCGAACTCCCCTTGCATTCCTCCAGAGATCACTTTTGAAAACTTAAAGTTTTGTAAGAACCAGGCTGGAGGGTCTCCAGGCACCAAATATGTCCGAGCCAGTGTGCACTTTCATGAGAGCATTTCAAGAAGGAGAAGCGCTGATGAAAGAGCCTGTCAAGCTCCAGCCCCTGATACTGCTGTCCCCAAGGCCTTCTGGAGCCTTTTTTAACAATGTGAGTATAAAACAATACATAATAATATTGAAAAAGTAGATATAATGAACACATACAGTATATAATGTTTCTCTCTCTCTTTCTCTCAGGTCTCCATAGAAAGTGCTACGTCTACATCCCATACACTGCTGGAAAGAGGAGCTTCCTAGCTTTCTAATGATATCAGGATTGTTTTTGTACTCCAAATATTAAGCAAAATATGTCACATTATATAATGACTGTTACAGAGTCATCATTTTCAGAAAAAGGCCTTTAAAGTTTCCGCTTCTCTGGATCGATCTGATTGATTATTAGCGGAGCAAATGATCAAAGTAGTAACGGAGGGAAGATATTTTCGTTTGGATTACAGGTCTGGGGGGAGCTCGCGAGTGTGTGTGTGTGTGTGTGTGTGTGTGTGTGTATTTTTGCGTTTGTGTGTGTTTGTTTCCCGGGAAAACACTCACGAGAAACACCGGCTGTTGTTATGCCTGCTGTGACGTTAAATGACTCCGTTCTCCGCTTGTAATTATGCCGAAGCTTCAAAGTTGTATTTATCATCTGAATTTGCCAAAACAAGTTTAATATTCTGAAAGCCGAGACTTTGTTTATTTGAAATCAGATGAAAACAAACTGTAACGGACCCTGCCGTGTTATCTATGACTATGCCTTACATTCATAATGTCAGCGGAGGGAGGGGAAGCAGCGCTGTGGAAGAGCAGAGTGGCGAGTGAGAGCTGCCATCTTCCCTTTACAAGCTTCAAAAATGCCTGTAGCTACTGAGATTGAATATAACAATCAAAAATAACAAAATATACACAGCTAGATCAGATTTGTAGCGTTTTAGATGCGACTTTAGAGTAGAGGGGAATTATTGAAACGGGATGTCGACAGCGTTCCCCCTGCCCCCCCCCCGCTTCCGGCGCCCTTGTAATAAACCACCAGTGTTTGACATCAAAGCTCCAACTCTGCTTGTGTCTCTCTGAGGCCCCGGCCACACGAGGGCGATAACGGCTAAACGCATAGGATTAACGCAAACGCAATCGCGAAAAAGCTTCCGTCCACACGCAATCGACACCGGAAAGTTTCTGTCCACACGAGACAGCTCCGTTTAGCTCCAACCGCTGGAGAAGCTGCAGTACATATGCAGGAGCCTGTAAGTGGCGCTGTAACTTCCTCCACAAAAGCAGAGAAGAAGCATGGTTGTCATGGTAGCCCTTCTGTTTATTCTCTGCGGTGCGGGCAGAAGGAAACCGGCAGAGTTTTTCGCCAGTCAACGTGTATTAAAGTTGAAATCTTCCGGACAAAATTATAAAAAGTGCCGGTCAAAGGTCTTCTTTGTTATTTATTGAGCTTTAAAACAAATGAATAACGACTATATATAATATATAAAATACACGGAGCCTCTCTTTTTCCTCCCTCTCTTCGGACAGCGTCAGTGTCTGTCTCTCATGCAGCAGCTGGTCCAGTAATGAGTGACCCGGCCAACAGTAAAAATAAACATATTTATAACTAGTTTAGGTAGTTTGAGAGGTAATTAAAATAGCTAAGGGTGATGATCTGACTTGAAGTGTGTGTTTTGCTCCGTTCACCGCTGCATCACAGCGGGAGGAGCTGCAGGTGAGCAGAGCTGCGTGTCTCCGCGTCCTGTCAGATTAGACTTCACTCGAGAGAAAGATAAATAATCTGAATTCAGTGTGCAGTTTATTTGACGCGGGGGTGAGCAGCAGAGGTGGGGATAGCAACTCTGCGATCCGCCATTGTTGTTGTTGTTGCTGGCGAAACACATGAGCAATGACGCGGGGTACGCGGAGGTGAGCAGCAGAGGTGGGGAGAGGCGGGGCTATTGCGTCATCGTAATCAGAACATGTTCGTATGGGGCGTACTCATGGAGCCGTTGGACCCCCCAGAGCGTTGCGTATGCCTTTCTATCCACCTTGGGACCCGTTATCGTTTCCTAAATCGTTTAGTGCCATATTCGGTCGTCCTCGTGTGGCCCAACGGTCTATATGACACTAAACAGTAACGCAAACGACCGTTATCGTCCTCGTGTGGCCGGGGCCTGAGTCCTGACTCTCCATTGTTACAGAAGTTTCCCTTACACCAAACATGACAGACTAAACAATGGGTAGTTAGTTTGGTATCCCGGTAATTGTAAGTGATCCACATTCCAGTCAAGTTTAGGGGAAACACTCACACTTACACAAACTATGCAGTTTTCATGGGCACAATAGAAAAGTACATATTGTGCTGGCTGGTGGAAATGTTGGCGCCCAGCATTTTCATTGGTAACCTATGTAGAGGAATACATCTGGGAAAAAT
>CALSBZ010041556.1:0-11776 GCA_943591055.1 Gobionotothen gibberifrons
CGCACATGCACACACGCACACACATACATACACAGACACACGCACACACACACACACACACACACACACACACACACACACACACACACCTGACTATCAGAACCTGTTTAGGGCCGTTGGTTCAGTATTGCCAGTGGCACCACACCTGTCTGTTTAAGAGCTTACATTCAGTTCAATACCTTAACTGCGCTTATTTAACGCTTGCAAACGTCTCTACCTATGGTCTCTACATGCACACACACACCTTCTGCTTCCCCTACAATGTTTTATTCTTTCGGTTTCATCAATGACATTGACCTTTGATCTCCGACTACACTGAGTGAGTAAAACGCTGTTTACAGTGTCATCTGATCCAAAAGCTGCTATGAGTAGCTTTGCATGTCTGAATGGTTGCCAAAGGTAATAGTCTGACACATTTCATTTTCTAGAAATCACGTGACACGCCTTCCTGATATCGAGCTGGAGGAGTGACAACGGTTTTCTTTTGTAATACTGCCCTCGCTTTAATCTGTGGGTATTGTATCAATTGTAAAGGTCATACAATGCTGAAACTTCACTTTGTACTTCTTGTTTGGGTGACAATCATGAACAACTAAAATAAATATAAAACAATGGGCAGAGAGAATAACGCCGTCAGCCGACCATACCTGATCGACCTCCTTCCACCCCGATGCTGTCCGCCTCCCCCTCAATCTCGTTCTGCCTCTTGAAGGTGCGGCTCCTCTTCACAGGCAGCGGGGGGGCCTTCTCCCCCCCGAGCTGAAGCTGCAGACTGGCTCGGTTCGGTTTGGGCTTCACCGTAGGCGGCCTCTTGAAGCGCTTAACGGCCTTTGGTTCTGCAGCACCATTGGTGGGTTGCTCCTCTGCTTCAGTTGACTCGTGTTTACTAAACTTGCTCACGATCCTCTTCACCTTCTCTCCTGAAAGCCTCGAGATGCTGCCTCTCTCCCCCAGAGGAGGGGAGGTGCATTGTGGGGAGGGTTTCGGAGGGATGTGCGGTCGCGGTTTGGCCTCAGGTTTGAGGGGCGATGGCGACGTGGCCCGCCGGGATGTGTCCTGAACAGACATGGTAGCTACTCTTCTCTCACGGTGTTTGAACTCCCAGTGCTGACCAATCAGAGGTCAGGCTTTCACGGCAAAGGTCAATGTGAGCGTGACATCACCACCTGAAGAGTAAAGAAAAAGGAAGTTAAAACAAGCTCTTCTACTGTAGATATAGATCATTTGGTTATAGGAACAGTAAATACATACTTAAACAGGAGAAATATATAGATATATAGAGTATCTATAGAATCAACAATGTCACATTTAAATAATCAAGTAAAAAATGCACTATAACAAACTAATACAGCTCAAATATAAACAGAGGGTGCTTCAAAAATGTGACAAGTGTTCAAAGTAGTTTTTTGAAAGTTATTGTTGTTGGCGGGAATAATGATTAAGAATACAGCCAACAGGGAATGGAGAGAAACAGACATGTTTTAAACTGGGGATGTAGTGATTACACGTGAGCGCATTCAACTTCTAAGTTACTCGTAATTATCTTTTTCTTTTTAGGCCTGTGATTACTTAAAAAAGGCCATATCTAATTATCGTAAGTTGAAATAAACATTTACACAACGCAATAAACACTACATATTGCAGTGTTTGTATTGTAGTGTAATCCTTCAATTAGAGCTCTATTCTTCCAACCCCCTCCCACTGTAAGGCCTCAGAGGCAAGTGAACGTTGCACTGTAAGGAGTCCAATCCCTTCACATTCTCACAAACAAGGTGTTTACAAGGTGACTCAGTGGAGCGAAATCCAGTTAGAGATAATTGATGTTTCCATTGTGAAGTTGCCAAACATCTTAAATTGTTATTTATTAATGAATCAAAGCAGAAAAGCGTGACTCTCTTTATTCAGTTAGTGCTTAATGGCTGGAATGCGTCACTGTATCAGAGAAGGGAAGCCGATCAAAGAGGTTTCCATTTCAGAGCCGTCATCCTTTGGAAACTATTTTCAAATGTAATATTATTACAGCTTGAACCTCAGCGTATAAACGACACATTGAAGCAGCTAATCTAAAAGCCAATTGTTCTCTGGTTTACTGATCAATCATGTGTAATACCTGGGTAGCGAGACAACATTTTGAACGGCATACTTTGATGGATGACACACTGTTGTAAATCAATTAATAGTTAACCACTGTTTCAATACACATCTTATTTTACGATCACTCCACCCTGTCCACTGCTGCCCTAAACAGGTTGAAAAGCCTTCAGTGTTCTTCACATAGAAGTCCATGTTTTCATTAAAAAAAAGCTACCCTAAGTGTGTTCTGTGTTTTCAATGTTATGCTAGAAAACCCATATCAGAAGGTCATTAAATATGTACACACATGACACTCGAGACCGCAGTAAATCCACACTAGGGCTGCATGATATATCGTGTCGTGACGATAATCGCGATATTCACATCGCAGGACGTGACGATTTTTTTTTTTTTTTTTAATCTTGATTTTTTTTTTTTTTTCTTCAATTCCTGTATGTTTTCATATCACAATATATATCGCAGGGGTGGGGGAGGAAATCACAATGTCAGTTTTTTCCACTATCGTGCAGCCCTAATCCACACTGATTCAGTCTTTAAATATTCAAACACTGAGAAACGTCCTTATTTAAAAGACTCTAGTCAAATGAAGCAGTCAAATGAGACAGCCCTATAAGTGTTTATAGAAAGAAACTAATTCAGTGGTGACCAAATGGCCATGCTGCAGATTCTCATCGTGTTTCTGATGTGTGTGCAACAGCTGATGCCCTACCGAACCAAAGGAGGGTCTCTCATGTTATGAGTCATGCAGAGGAAGACGTCACTGCACTACTTTGTGTGACTCTTTCAAACATGAATATTGCATGTAGCTACATGTTTTAGGGATTACACACGCCTCATTTAAAGGCTGCAACTTCAAAACAGCTCTAATTGAGGATAAATGTAGTGACTCCGTTTTGGATACATTGATCAATCATTTAGCAAGTGTTAAAAATAAAGAGACCAATAAGCAACTGGCAGTTATATCATATTAACCCCCAACTATGTCAACTAGCAGCATTTCTCTATGGATGTTCATGTTGGTTGGTCCACTTCACCACTCCAGGCTGAAATATCTCAATAACTATCCGCATAAACAAATGCTGAAACAATTACTTAAATTAAAAAATGAATCTCAAAAAGGATTTTGTGAAATTAAAATTACTTGTTGCACTTCTCAAATATAAGAACAGTTAGCTTTTCCTGGAAATGTACAATCTTGGGGTTTTGACAGTCTGATGGAGAAGAACAATACATGATGGTTTTGGGAAATGTAATGGCTGATTCATTGATAAGGAAAATAACTCCTGGTTGCAGTCAGACCCGGCGTCATGGGCGGGCCCCCCCGTTGACAATTCAGATTTCCCGGTAAATGTAAGTTTCGGGGTAGGCCTGCCCCGCCCTGGTAAATCAAATGCCTGCACAGAGATGTATGTCTGCCGCCGGGTCTGGTTGCAGTGCCAGTGTCTGTGTTTTTGGAGCTTGAACTGACCTGCAGACATATGAGATCTCACACTGATGCAAATGGACACTTTACTGATATTTTCTATCAATCACTAAAAACATATTTGTGTCAAAGCCACACTTTGCCTGGGATTAGATGAGTGGGTAACATGACTTCACAAGAAGAAGAGACGGTAAGCGGTGTTGAGATGTCCTCCCATCCTGCCAAGAATATGCCTTGACTCAAAGTAAAAAAAAATCGTTATCAAAGTTTTTTTTTTTTTTAAATCATTTTTTAAATGTATTTTTAAATGTATCTCTTGCAGGTCACCCACCATTAGGCAAGAGCAATACCAATTCAGTGGAGTGTTCTCTCACTTGGTAAAAGATTACAGTGTGTTTTCCATCGGATGTAGGCGCCAGTGATTTTATATAATGTAGTGGCCAGGCAACACCTTTGGGAAATTAAACAAGCGTAGTGTCTGATACCAGCAGGTAAACAAAAGCGTCGCAGACAGCAATCTATCTCTGAGCTTCTTTCCACACAAAGTCAAACACACAGTATTGAGAAAGCGCACCGGCTAGTCGGACCAGTTTCTTTGGGACGTGAATGCTGCACAGTCAGTGAGCTTATTATAAAAAGACAGACAGGGTTTCATGTTTCAGTCTGTCAAAGAAAATGTTTCTGGGTGGACAATGCACTAGATAATTACAAATTCAGAGAGCAGGAATGAAATGCATTAAAACGCCAGGAGGTTAATTATAAAAACTACGCCCTTGTGCACTATTTTCGTCTTTGCCTTCAAGTTATTCCTTTTTGAGTACTTTATAATCAAAACTTTGGGAAACATGACATCACCACAGCAATGTTTGTGTTTATGGGTGTGTGTAAGTCTTACCAGGTTTCAGTTGGAGCCCTCTGGTTATTATCATTGTCCACTGGGTGACATAGAAACCTCAAATAGGAGGGTGTGTACACTCACAAAGCACTCTTCTACAGTAGCGATAACACATTCTGATTGTGTGTCAATGCACTTAAGTGAGACGCTAGACCTGAGGTAACAATTCCCCCATGACTTTCTTTCCAAAAGCCCCAAATTCACTTCTCTTGTGTCTCTGTTTGCTCTATTGACCTGGTTAGTTCAATAGCAACATCTTTTAGTTTACTGGACCCTACACACACTCAGGCTGGGTCAGTGGGCCAGTCATTCATTCCAGTAAGTGTGTGTGTCCTGGTAAGTCCAAAAAAAATCAAATATGGTGTGATCCCTTAATCACACCAGCTTGAGAACAATCCTTAAGTGCTTAAAGGGGTCGGTCATTAACACTATGCTCTTGAGTGACACTGTGTGTGTGTGTGTGTGTGTGTGTGTGTGTGTGTGTGTGTGTGTGTGTGTATACACAAACCGGGTAGGGGGGCTTCAAGAGCTACCATTACAATACATGTGAAGTGCTCCACATTGGACAGGAAGAGGGGACGGAAAAGGTGTGTCGGTTTGGAAAACACACACTCATACACACACACAGGAGTGGGTTTACAGGAAAGAGGAATAAGCACACAGTTGGTTTAGTGACATAAGCAGAAAAAGAAAAACACACCTATGGATTTGCAAGTGTAGATATAATGTTTAGGTCCTATTTGATTGTGATTTAAGGATATATCACATCTGGAGCTGCCAATTGTGGTCTACCCTATATGATGATACTAACGAAACACAAAATCAACACAAAGACGAATTAAGTGTCAATGGCGGGCTCATAACATGTTAAAGTGTGCATTCAACGTAATTATTTGTATGCCTAAATCGCGTATTATATGGCGTAGAGTAGTATCGTCACCTACCTAGTACAAGATTGGGAAATATGTCGAAATATTAAACAGGATATTCTAAATAAATACCACAAAGCTTAAACAATTACCTTTCAGTATGACAACGTCACTTTCATCTTTAAAACAAGTATTACATCGGTTTTTCTTATGGGAACAGGTGCTTCCAGATTCATCCGTAAACGCCTACCAAACCGCACCTTTAACCATCAGTAATACTACCATTTTAATTAAAATATGGAATAAAACTCACCAGTGTTATTCAGCCATGTCTGACTGTTTCTCTTCTGTAATTCGCCTCTAGTGTTGGCAGTCCAACATGGATAGCTTTGGAAAGAAAAAAAGCGTTACGTTAAAATCGGTCCGGTGCACAGCTACGTTACTTTAAACGTAAGTCGTCCCGCGGCGACAAGAATAGTCAGTTAAAAAATATATATCCACAAAGTAAAAGCAACCCGGTTGAGTTTCTTATTGTTTTTTTGACAGGCTTGTTGTCTGAGCACCCATCATCCCCCTGTTGTTGTCTCCTTTGTTAGCAGCAGCATGTATGAGAGGAGAGGACTGGAGGTAGAGAGCAGCGACCCCCCTGAGGACAGAAGCCAAGCCTCCAAGTTACTCATGGTAATGCTTACTGGTTCCGGTGAGGGATTTCAAAATAAAATATTTAAAAGTCTGCCCATTTCAAAATCTAGGTTATGATGGTTCCCCTTTGTGAAAATAGGTGATCAAATGGATATTAGTGTATTAGTATTTTAACAATTGATGATTGGGTGGGATAATAATGGCTAGATGTACTCCATACATGTTTTCTCCTGAAGTACACCATGTTAAGCAAGTCTGTGTGTTGGGTTATAGCATTTTGTTTTACAAATGTGTGCATCTTTTATGTTTTTTTTAATGGTTTTCTGGTCAATTCTGTGAGTGTCTACATGGTTGCATAACAAATTACCCCTCAAAGAAAATGAGATAAAATGTAAGATGAATAAGATAAGATAAAAAATGAGAGAGCTGAATAAAACAGCATACTGTTTTCATTCAGAAAACAAAATCAAAGAATAATTAATTATATCCCCATATGTTTGGCATAAACTAAACAATTCATCGAAATCATTGCAATTTGTGTTTCATTAAATCAAATATATAAATGTACTTCTTTATGGTAATGCTTTATTTTTTGGTTTAATTTTAGCTTACTCTTATTTTGAAAGTCAAAATGTGACAAATCGGAAACTTCCTGTGTGTGCATCTTCGGTCCTTCCATCTACTTACGTCCGACAAATATAATGCAAATATTTGTTGTGTTTTTTGTTGGTATCGTAAACAAATGTGTTGTAACTGACGGTACAATCCGTGCTTAAAAAACAACAACTGAGAACCAGTTTCTGTGTAAGTGTCTGAGATATAAAACAGGCACTCATTAACTAACACTCACATTTGTACGACCTACAGAATACTTTATATTGTTGCGTACAATATATAACCATGTCAGATTACAGGTGCACAGAAGGCTGTACTTGGCTACTGTATCTGGCCCTCCCTTAACTATTGTATTTTACATTTTACTTTTGTATAATACTTCCACCTAGTGTCTTAGAGTGGAACAGACATGAAGTTTCCATTAATCTGGATTCCTTAGATATTAAATGCATATTTGAATATCTCTGCAAATCAATACAGCAGAAAGCTTACACATCTTCCGGAGCAGACTAAAAACTCATCTCTTTCGACTCCACTTCGAGCGATAGAATTACTAACAGAGCACTTATATACTAATAAAGGACTGGCTTATCTAAAGCCAGTTGAGTAGGACTTGAAATGTTTTAGCTCTATGAAACCTGATGTACTTATATGATTCTGTTGTCTTCAAGTTTGTATTTTGTTGGTCGAACGCACTTATTGTAAGTCGCTTTAGATAAAAGCGTCAGCTAAATGCAATGTAATGTAATGTAATGTAATACCTTATGGAAGGCAATTTCTGCTAGGAAAATCCAACAATAGGTTAAAAGTAAGTCATGATCTACCTAAAAGTAATTAAGTATCTTATCATTAAGAAGATTGAAGAAGATTCAACTTATTGTCATTACGTAGTACAGGTACTATGGAACTGTTTCTCTGCATTTTACCCATCCTAGCTAGTGTTAGGAGCAGTGGGCTGCCATTATGTACGGCGCCCGGGGAGCAGTGTAGGGAACAGTGCCTTGCTCAGGGACACCTCGGTAGCACCACGTCTTTCCGGGACTTGAACTGGTTACCTTCCAGTTGCCAAGCCAAGTCCCTATGGACTTCGCCACCACCGCCAAGGGTTATTATTGTAAAATATTTGATTTAGTAATCCAAACTTTCAACTTACTATCTCATTAGTTTGACTTATCATATTTTTCACTTACCATATCATACATTTGACGTCATAATTACAATCTTGATCTTATATTTTATTATTTTAAGTAGGCTAGCTAAACCTTTTCACTTAGTCTCATAACTCAACTTAATTACTAAAAATGTCATTAAAAAAAGGCCACACTTGTAATTGAATAGGTGATAGGTGGTGAACTTGTATCTCCTGATTTCGGCTTTTTAGGTATTTGGGTGATTAACTATCTCAACATTTACTTAGTAACTAAAACGATTGACTTACTATCTAGTAGTTTGAATTGACAACAAGAATATAAAGCATTTATAACTTTAGAGAAAGTGTGACGCTCTGACTTCCTTGAGAGCACACAGGGCATCATGAATGATAAGTAGTCCCGGTCAGATTGACGGACGTGAGACGTTGCGAGGGCTGATAACTTGAAAACATTATTTCAATAATCAATTACTATCCTGAACACCACATATGACTCCTTTACACCTCAATACAACACAAGGGTGTGAAGAACAGGACTCAAATCCCACGGATCTATTTAACCTGGATGCTCCTGTTGCGCAAAGATACTGCGGCATTTCCTTTATACTATGTGAGTCCAAGTGCATGCTGGTATCACTCCGCGGGCATAGGAAATGCTCGTAGACCAATCACATCTGTGTTTACACCATCACCTGTCAAACACACACCCTCTGCTATATTTCTCTCTGAAAGGTAGGAATTATGTATTTATTTCATATTTTCTTTTAATCTAATTGTGCCAAACAGTGGATGGATTCAAGAGTGTATGTGCGGAAGCGAAAAAGCCGGTTTTAACACAAAGGGAAGCAGCCTTTACAGCGCCCCCGGAGCTGGAGGTGGTTATCTGTCCGCCTGTCTTGTTTTTTAGCCGATTATCAGAAAGTCCTTGCGCCTAATCATCTCCGGCTGAGGTCGGAGTACAGTGATGTGTGTTAGCCTTGCAAACCCGGCTGAATAATGTTTCAAACCCTTTGCATTTGTCCGCCTATGCTTGCAGATTAAGCCATGCAGTGCATCCTCAAGCTAGCAATAAATCGGCTAAAGAGAGATGCGTCTCACTGAACCGTTAGCTAGCATGGTGCACAGTGGGATTAATTTCACCGTCTTTATTTCATTTTTCCTGTAGATAACTGGTGGTACTAGTATTGTTAGGCACAGTGGTGGCTAAAGAAACGCTATACTGTATTACAGAGAACCAAATGTTCTTTGTTTCTTTCATTCATTTATTGAATTTCTGTATAATTGTTAGCAATGTAACAAAGTGTTAGCAGGCGCTGAGCCACAATGGGGAAACTTGAGGCAGTAGTTACTTATTTAAGTATTGTGGCAATACCAAACTACACAATACAAACAATTACAAGTACTGAGTTCACAGTTGTACCTGCTGTGTGGCTGTGTGTGTGTGTGGCTGTGTGGCTGTGTGTGTGTGTGTGTGTGTGTGTGTGTGTGTGTGTGTGTGTGTGATTGTTGTGCATGTACCTAAGCATTAATACATTATATGTCATTATATGATAACGTTCTCATTCAGTTTTATTACGTTTCTTATTACATTAATTATTATTGCTTCATTAATGTGTAGCTGTTACCTGTAGTATTTGTTCTATTTTGGGCTTATTCCTGCTGCTCTATTAGGTGTACAATAATTGTAAGATCTATCATATTTCATAAACTCATTGTAGTTATGGTATGTATCTTATTTCTGCAAATAAACTATTGCTCAATAGTCAAATTCAAATAACTGTAGATGTATTTGCATTTGAAATGCGGTGAATTAGAAGTTTGTAGTAGGCTAACACAATCTGTATTGATTTCAGCTTTTCACTGAAGATGATTTCACTTTTGATGAAACATTAAACCCAAGACTCATATTCTGTGTCCGCACTATTATTTAATTTGGAAATATTCCACATTTTCTCTACATCATTTTATTCACTTTCTGAAACTTTACCGTAGCAATGTTGTTATCTTAGAATACATTTTCATCTCAACTAGCATTTAAAAACAAAGTTTAAGAGTTTTGGCTGCACAGCTGGGCCCCCCCAAGCCCCCTGTGAACCCAATGTAACACTTTAATCTAAACATAAAACAAGTAAGAGAGAAAAGGCATTGCATAATTATTCTGTGTCATCAGCTAAAGTATATTCTCATACTCTGTGGTTACATTAATTTTCTAATTTCCTGAGCCAATGAGTGTGTAGAACTATAATGGAGGGAAGATGAGCAGAGAGATGTGGAGAGGGGAGGGGAGGGGGGGGGGGAGTGAATCAGATCCAGGCGGAGTAAGGTGCAGTGCAGTGTGGGTGTTCAGTGTTCACCCAGCCTCCGTGCTGCTGCTGCTGCTACAGCCTTTTTGATTTACAGTGTTCACTTTCAGTCTCTTTTCTCTGTGCACCCAGGAGCTGAACCACACACTCACACTGAAGCGCCTACGGTAGCCGCTAACTGGACGGACTCTCTGGCAATTGACCTTTTGCAGGTAAGCGTGGGCTCACTTTGTAAAATACGATTTGATCGATTCTCACACAGCTTTAACTTGGCGTTACCGTGTCCTCTTATATTGGCCCACACGGCTGCTTTCCCCTCCATCAGATACTTCTTTTGTGTAGTTTCATTGTCTGGGCTTTTAAGGGGGTCTTTACCAGCAGGAGGAGATTTCACTGGACAGTTATTATCTTCACTGTTACATTTCGGCAGAAGCCATCTTATTGGAGCATGTCACAGATATTAGAGTACAACACAAAGTCTCTGTTGTACTCCAGAGGCCTTACACAGTGAGGGGATGGATTTACATGTCTATTTAAGAGCGAGAAATATTACGTACAAATAAATGGTTCCAATAATCTAAGGATGCTCAACCGTTATTTCCATTACTCATTCCAAGAAATCCAATTAATAGAAGTAAAACATTTAAAGATTTTCTCCACTAACGCTTAAATAGAAAACACATTTTTAGGGGTTTTCCTAAATGTGTGGTTTCTTTCAGGACTTTAATGATTGTGTTTGACTGTTGAACGCTTTTCTTATTGCTGCACCAGTAGCTATAACAAGCCAATATCCTCCCTAAATCACAACACTCTCTTTGTGCTCAGTTTACAAAAAACTTGCACAGTCAGAGGAACAGTTTGCAGATTTATAGTTCTTTCATTTGATTTTTAAAAAAAACACTCTAGGGAAGACCCCGTGATTCTGAATCACCAGCAGCGGGTGTTTTCAGACTAAGACGGCTCTCAGACTTGTGATAACTCGCTCCCCCGGGGGCCTGTGTGTGTTTGTCTGAGGCCTCTGAAGTGCTAATTGGAGCATCTCAGGTGTAACATGTTGCATCGGTGCTGCGAAGCTAATCTTCTGGGATTCATGGAAAGCAAAGCGTAGAGAAAATACAAACCAAGGGAGACCATTTGGGAGACACAGTTAGAAGCCAGTTATTGTGCCTTTTTGCAGAGGGTTTAACTATTTTAGGAATAAGCAGATGCAGCAACTAATGTTTTTTTATACTCCATCCTTCCCCACCTCTTAGTGGAATAGCGGAATAAATCTTAGACCATGAGCTCAGTGGCAGTGTTGACCCCGGAGAGCTTTGCAGAGCATCGCAGTGGCCTGAAGGACCAGGAGAACACAGGTAACCTCCGCCTGTCATCAACTCATCTCGTTATACTTTAGTACGAAGAAGATGTTTACCTCAGAAGCTCAAGCTACTATTTTTTAAAGATTCTTCCTGATGTCCTCCTTTAAAAACACCTATTCCTGTATTATCTATTTTTTCATTTGACATACTCCTTCAACAATCCATACATGCATTCTGTTTTTCCCCTCCTGTCCTTTCATTTCATCCCTTCCTTCCTTCTTGTGTCTCCGGGCCAGGCTGCGTCCCGGAGGATGAGGCCTACATCCCCACCTACCTGGAGGCCTTCCCTCCTCTGCCAGAGAAGGAGGCGCCGGGGGAAAAGGCGGGGGAGCCAGCTTCAGCGTGGGGGGGCAAGATCAGGCCCATCAAAGCCTCTGTCATCACCCAGGTCAGGCAGCCAGTCACTAAGAACACAAACAGGAAA
>CALSBZ010041557.1:0-13649 GCA_943591055.1 Gobionotothen gibberifrons
GTGTGATTGGAGGTGAAGTGTATGAAAGGAAAGGGAGGAGTTGCTGTGCAGAAAAGATGGATTTACCTTCTCTGACGGACAGTTTTCTCTCAGAGGGGAGTGATGAGGCTTTTCACTTTACGTTACATTACACTCAACTTTATTGACGCACGCACACACTCACGCACGCACGCACACACGCACACACACACACACTGGGGTGCCGCCAGGGATTTTGGGCCCCATGAAAAGATAATCGCATTGGTTACTTAATCATTTGTTTGGGCCCCTGTCAGTCACGGGCCCTTAGCATCGTCCTAACTTTTCACCCCCTTACGGCGCCCCTGCACACACACACACACACACACACACACACACACACACACACACACACACACACACACACACACACACTCTATCTTGTCTCACCACGTTTGCATTTGATGAGTAAAATAACTGAAGCTTTCAGACAAATATAGACCCTTTTTTTTCAAGCGTTTTTTGGAAAGCAGAAAAAGTGAAAAATGAAAGCCATGTAATTGCTAAACAAATAAAAAGACAAAATAGAAAACCAATATTAGTATAAGAGGTTAATTTTTAAATGTACAATAAGAAGATAAAATACAAATATTTATATAAACATAAGAACTTAAAGGGGACCTATCATGCAAAATGCACTTGTTGTCTTTTCTACATTAATATGTGTCCCCGGTGTGTCGGGGAACTCACGTCAGAAAATAAACCCCTCTCTCTTTTCCTCCGTACCCAAATCTCTAAAAACGGGGGAACAACGGAGCTGATCCAGATTTGCGTCCGATATGACGTAATATCTGAAATGTGGACCCACGGCCCGATCAGAAACGTTGCTATCAGAAACAATGCCCGACTGTTTTGGACATAATATGGTCTGTGTTTACATTAGCATCGCTAACACTCAGAGCTAACCTGTACTGGAGAGCATGTGTGTGAAGAAGCAGGAAGTAAAAAGGAACTCACCTTGTGGTATAACCGGCAAGAGAGAAAGCCTTTGAGCTCCAAACTGTTTCAGAAAGAATCCTTGATAATCCATGATATGGCGTTTCATCACGGCAGTATTTAGTTTAGACAGTAGCTGCCGGGTCCCGCATAAGCTCCGCCCCCTCCTAGCTTTATTCCCCGAATCAGCCCTTTAGAAACAGGAAGTGAAATGGAGGGATATGAGGCATGGCTAGAATGGGTGATCTGTTTGGTATTTTGAGCAAAACACTTCATAGACATGTTTTTTATATATTTGTATATATCTGAGACCTATGCTATTGCCTACAAATAGCATGATAGGTGACCTTTAAAGTAGAAATGTGAATAAAAGAAAAAATGGATTAACATATGAAGTTTAAGTACAAATATGCAATAAAAGATTACACATTTTTTACATAAAATAAAACAAAAATATAAAAAATAAGAATTGCAATAAAAGGCTAAAATTATTACAATTATATTTAAAAAAAATAATTGCTCCTCCTCTATCAGCTGCACGGTAACATTTGAATCCTTCTAATGATCGTTAATTAGAGGAATGTGTGGTCTGATTCCCTCCTTCAGTCGTCTGTGTTTGTCGAGATTTGAATTGAATCCTAATTAATAACTTATTTAAACACGCAGTTTGATGAATGAAAGCTTCACCCCCTGATCCCACCGGGAGCGTCTGCGCTACGTTACGTTGTGGCTGAGCCCTGCTGCGACCTCCTCCTGCGTCGTAACCCACCTGGCGCGTTTCAAAACGTTGTGGAAGCGGAGCGTCATATGTGCAGCCTCGCAGTTGTTGTTGATTTTGGAATATTTCCTGGACATTTGTACTTCTACAAGTAGGCTACGTAGTTACATGGTTTATGTTTGTGTCTGTTTAAATCGTGTTTATTGTTGTTATTTCCTATTTTGTTGTGTTGTAGACTACAGACAAAGTTAAGAATAATTGTAATATCCCAGTTATAAACGACATGAATCAAAGATATGTTGCTGTATTTTAGTGGTAAAACAATGCATTCATCATCATAATTATTCTATATATATAATTTACACAGTGCCTGTAAACCGGAGGAGAACGCTGGCATTTCTCCTCCTACTTGAAAGACTGGAGGGATAGGGGCTGCAAAAGTGTGTGTGTATATATGCTATATATGGTCTGAACGTTCCACTTCCTGCCTGCCCGACATTACCTTACGGCTGCGCCGCGTCAAAAATAGGATTCATCCTATATTTTAGAAATTCCTTGCGGCGAGGAGCTTCTGGGACGCTTCGAGTCGCGGCGTAGCGTGGCGCAGCGGGTCTGGTGGAATAGCACCCATTGACTAGAGTGGCCGCGAACGCTAAAAACCCAGTAGACGCAACGTAGCGTGGCGTGGCGCAGACGCTCCCAGTGGGATCAGGGGGTTAGTGTCTTCATTAGTCTCACGCCAGCTTGTCCTCAGTTCTTTTGTCCTCATGTATTTCTCCCTGCAGCTTCTTCTCTCATTTCCTCTCAACACATTTCATCAGCTCCTTGTTATTAAGAATCTCCTCCTCAGCGCCTCATGTTTATAGATCAGACCCGGTGGCTTTCGTGAATCACAGCTCAGTTCCTCAGCGTGTGTTCGAGTAAAACACCGGAGAGATTAACGGGAGATCTTTGTCTTGCACAGATCGACTCAGGTTTTATTACAAGTACATTTACCTGTCAGTCATCCTGTAGCTTGAAATCTGAGACATTATATTGGAAAATGGCACGCAAAGAAAGGGATGTAAGAACCACAATGCTGCAGCTATTCCTGTCTAAAGCCTTTCTTCTTCTTATTATTGCAAAATGTAATTAAAAAAAAAATGCATACAGTTACCAATTTGTCTGTGAACATGCTAGAATCATATGCTCACATGTTTTGGTAGAGGGTTCAACATATGTTCGACTATGTTGTTTAACCCTTAGATGCATAAGTGGGTCTTTTTGGACCCGGTGAGGTGGTTTGCTTAGAGTATCTTTGTAATTACATTTTTTTATCATTTCATATTCCAGCTGTTCCTCAAAAAACATGTTTTGGATATCATGCCATTCACCTTTTACATTTTATACATTTTAAGAAATTGTAGTTCAGAGGGGCGTGGGGAGGGGCTCCTTATTTTCATCTAAAGTAACAGACTGAGAATCAGCACTTTGGAAACAGGGCTGAAACAGAGGGGATTATGGGTAATACTGCAATGATCTGTTTGGTGTTTCAGCCAATCAGAGACAGGCTCTGGATATATCTGAGACCTGAGATATATTGATGAGAAACAGTACAATAGGGGACCTTTAAAGACATAACAAAAGACATTTCACTTATTAACTTTTATTAGGTGGAGTTGAAAGTGTAAAGTGTGCTCAGCTTCAGAGGATGTGAGTCAGGTGTGTCAGTGTGAGTCTGTGGATTATCGGAGGTGTTTAGGACAGAAACGGCACGTTGTTTGTAAAGCTGGAGCAGCTGCTGAGCGTCTGTTTGCATTTCCCTGCAAACATTTTGAATTATTAAATGTGATATTGACACAGTTTCCTGAGAGGAGGGTTATTAATACGCTGCGTGGAATACTGTGGATTTCTGCAGGAAAATATGGGATGGTTTTAGGCGAGCGGCAGGGAGGATTTATTCCTCAACAATCACGATGAATACGTTTCTATCGATTTATTGCTATGAGGCAATCTGACTGGAGTGAAATCGGGAATACGCATTCGAAAATAGATCAACATTATCTCTCAGGAAGAAAGAAATCTAATTTAATTCATTGGTTTTCTTGCAGGTCTCGTCATTGATTATGACCGTTCCTCCTGTACACCTGCTAACGTGATGATTTGGTAAATACTTAAGTAAACATTTGTTTGACTTTAAAAAACAAAAAAAAATAGTACAAAAATTAGCAAAATCCGCCCTAAACGTTGCTATCTTTTTCTGGCCTATGTGGCTTTTTAAATAACAGAAACTAATAAAAACATTTGCTTAACTGTAGCCATTACCTCTCAGTGTGTTTCCTGCAACACGGCCGTATGCATTCTTCATTATTTCCACGTTTCAAAGGAGATTTTTTGAACCTAAATGTATTTCTATTCAACAATAAGTAGAGGAAGCATCGAGTGAAGAAGCACCAGGCGTTTAAATACATTTAATTACATTAAAACACACTTTCATCTTTGTTTGAATCCTTCTTCTGCCCTAGTCGATGCACAGTATGTAACTTATATCCACATGTAGAATATAATAAGCCTTGATATGCACAAAGACAAATCTCACATCCAATTAATCTTCAAACACTCGGCAGCTTCTCAAATGTCAAAAGTCTCCTCTCTTCGCCTCAATTTGTGCAGAAAAACCCAGATGATAACCAACATAGATCTCTCTGGGTCTGCACTTCACATCAGACGCTGTGTGTGTGTGTGTGTGTGTGTGTGTGTGTGTGTGTGTGTGTCACTACATTGGCTTTTAGACTCCAATAAGTGTAGCACGGGTCTCTGAGAGTGAAGAGCTCCAGAGCTTTGATGCAGAAACACAGAGAGGTTATTATGGTCTGTTTGATGACGTGCATGAGGACCAGCAGGGGGTCCGAGTGTTTAGGAGTGCAAAGCAGTGACGCACGGAGGAAATGTAAAGTGCATATAAAAGAAAATGTCATTTTTTTTCTTCCCTGATTTGTTGTTTTTATATAAAGACTTAGACACAACACATGATGTTTAAAAGGTGGATTAATAATCCAATCCAGTTATTTTACTGTTCAATAAATAAAAAATCCGCATAAATTCTGATTAGTTTTTTGTGAATTTGTACATTTTTTATTTGAAGAGCATATTTCTGTAATTACTTTAACTTGAGTAAAATATCTGAGTACTTTCCCCTCACATGTTGGTTTAAAGAAGTCATCATCTGTTCCTCTCTCCACAAAGACTCCTGACTCTCTCCCCTGATTGGACGTCCTCTCTCTCTCTCATTAACCTGATTACCCAGAAGCCTCAGCGTTTATCTCCCTCCAGCAGCCTGTCAGTAATCTCTCTCCTCCATCTGTTCATCAGCTGTTTCTATCAATAACTCAATCAGTGCAGACACATCGTTAACATGTGGGTTTCAAACCTCTGAAACACATCAGGTTATCTGTGGGGACAACAACAATCCACCTGACCAGGTAGCTTTCTTAAAGAAGGCTTCATATCCATATTATTTATAATTAGCCGTGCACAGGTAATCCAGACTTTACCGACACTGCAATAGATTCAAGATTCAAGATATGTTATTGTCATTTATACAGTATAACAGGAAGTTTAACTGTACAAAGTCTTACTATCATCTCTCCAAACCCTAAATGTTAAGAAACTATACAAACAAACAAGTTAAAAACTAGCATAAGAAAACGTAAAAATTAGGGCCGGGACTCGATTAAAAAAATGTATCTAATTAATTAGAGGCTTTGTAATGAATTAATCGAAATTAATCGCATTTTTAATCGCATATAAATAAAGCTGCTGGATTCTTTTTGACACTTTTTGGGCAATTTTTTCGGTTTTAACGATTAATTTGCATTTTTACTTTCCTACGGTTTGTGAAATGGCTGAACCGAAACCGATTTAAAAACATTTCTAGACTCCGCAGATTTGTTTTGCTTTAAGGGACTCTGTAGCTTACTCTCTCACAGTTCGTTCATGTCGCTGCAGCTGCTCCCCCGTGCTCCCCGCATCCATTTCCTTCACAGCGCCTCTCATTTTCTCTTCAGACATCATAGAAGCCGTTTTTGTTCTTGTTCCTTCTGTGGAACCTCCCGCCACCTCTTTGTCTTTACCATCCATCTTCTTTACAGCTTTTCCTGCCGTTTCTCCGTTTTTTCCCGCTGCTCTCAGCTCCTCCGTTTCCACTTCCTCATTCTTCTCCGTCTCAAACATTCCTGACATTCCAGAACGCACGTTTCCCATCCACGGGGCCAACCAACGCGGTCTCATCAGCTTCTTCGTTCATGTTTGAATTGTTCACTGTGGTTTGTTGTTGTCTGAAGTCATGCACGTTAGTTGGTGCTCCAGTATAATCGGTACGCCTGAAACTCATCCAGTGAGAAACGTTCCGCAGTGCAAAAATAAGTGCGATTAAAATGCGTTAATTTTTGTGTAATTAATTAATCTTAATTAACGTGTTAAAGTCCCGGCCCTAGTAAAAATATAAGCTGACAAACATAAGGCGCTTTCACACCGTAGTACTTTTCCCAGGAATAGTTCCGATAGTTCCTGGGATGTTGGAGTCCCAGCAGCTTCGACTGAAGCCAGTCCCCAACTCCGGGGACTTCCGGCCGGGGACTCCGGGTGGCAGTATACGCCGTGAAGTTGTTTGCGGCCTGCCAGTAAACCCAAAGCAGAAGAAGAAGAAGAAGTGACGTCAGCGGCTTCATTTGCCTAATCCTCCCCCAGGGAACTCATTCCGGTGTGAACGTGATTTACTAGGACAGTTCGAGGGACTAAAGAGTTCGGCGGGACTAAGTACCGGGAACTAAGTACGGCAAAGTACTTGGTGTGAAAGCGGCTATAAAGAAAAACCTGTGCATGATGAAACTAGAAATAATAAATAATAATAAATAATATATCAATACATATCAAAATGAAAGTCCTTATATAGAGTTCAGTATCTTTTTATTTTGAGGTTTTCTTGATTTGCTTTGCTTCTTACATCTTAACCACTTAACGTTAATCTAAAAAGACCCACATTGGTTTTCATCCCATAATATTAGCTGGCTTTTAATTGAAGTCGCCTCACATCCAAATACTGTTTCCCAAAGTGTTTAAAACTAACTTATAAGAATATCCACAAAAAAGGAAATGTCACTCAGTGTTTGTTTTGCTGCTCGATGTGTGAATAGACAACTTCTATTGCATTCACGAAATAATGTATAGCTAATTATTAGAGAAAAAATAAATATCTGGTTAGAGGGGCCCCCGGTGAATGTTTGACTAGGGCCCCCACAGACTCTAGAATTGCCACTGGTCACATGATTAACCGGTAGAAGTTGTATTTTCAGAATAGGGTAACATACGTCCAAAAACCTCCAAAATGCTCTCAATGCAGATTTGAGTGTTTCTCTAAAGGGACCTCTCCTCTCTCGCTCCGTGTCCTTCAGAACCGCCTGAGAGAAAACACATTTGATATGAAGTCTAATGTTCCTCAGGGTCAGAGATTAATGAAGTGACAATTACTGACGTTCAGACCTCAGTGTCTGTGATGGATGGAGACATTATGGGATGTTTGATCACAAATCCTCCGTGATGGATGATCAGTTCCTCTGAAGGGCGTCCAGGTGTTAGTGCAGATCTCAGATGGAAACAAAGAAGGTCTAGAACGTTTTACCTGGTTAAAGAAAGGATATAAGGTGGAGGAGTGGAGGTGAACATGTTGTTGAGCTGCAGCTCCAAAATATGTAAAAGAAAAATACTTCTACTTCTAAAAACTACAAACACTAGATTAACATGTTTGCTAGAATTCCCCAAAATTGTTAAATAATGTCCTGTGAAAGCAAAAAGTAGTGCAAATAGGTCACTACAGAACATTAGGGTTAGGGTTAGTTATTTTCAAATCTGTGTATATAAGTACATATGAAGCACTTAATTTCGGACTCCAGCTTACCTGTTCCTGCCTACGCCCAGTTTCGAGGAAGGTCAAGCCCTCCCACTATTTTCCAAGAGGGCGTTGCCAGATTTTCAATTTCAGGTTTTCAATGATCCATTGCAGCTGGCTTCATTATAATTACATTTATTTATAACGGGGGCGGTCTCAAGTCAAGCTGGAGGCTTTCCCTTGAGCGAGGGCAGACCACTTACCAATCACTGCCCTTGCGTTTCAAACTGTCCGAAATTAAGTGCTTCATCTGTACACTGAGAAAACTGAAACGTTGACTTTAATGAAATGTTTTATGTCAACAGATTTCACATAACTGTATAAGGTTAGTTGAAAGCAATCATATTAAAGGGGACCTATCATGCAAAATGCACTTTGTGATGTCTTTTATACAGAACTATGTGTCCCCGGTGCGTCGGGGGAACTCACGCAGCGTCAGAAAATAAAACCCTGTCTCTTTTCCTCCGTACCCACATCTTTTAAAAACGGGGGTACAACGAGCGGATACAGATTTCCATCCGTGGTGATGTCGGCGGACCCGCAGAGAGTTGCTATCAGAAACAATGCCTGACGTGTTTTGGACGTAATTTCGTCTTTGTTTACATTAGCATCGCTAACACTCAGAGCTAACCTGTACTGGAGAGCATGTGTGTTTTAAAAAGCAGGAAATAAAAAAAGGAACTCACCTTGTGATAAACCCGCAAGAGAAAAAGCATTTGAGCTCCATACTGTTTCAGAAATAATCCTTGATGTGGTTTAGAACAGGATGGCGTTTTATCACAGCAGAATGTTACAGAAGCAACGAGACATTAACAGGACTGTGTAAATGTTCAATTGGAGGGGAACGATTGTTCTCAAAGAGGTTAAAAAAGAGGACGAATGACCCTCTCAGGAAGCTTCCAGAGGGTCTCTCTTTCACTCAGAAACCCGTTATCTTACCTCCTTGTTGTTCCTCTGCAGGCTCCTTACACGTCTCAGATTGCTGCTGTGAGGAAAAGTGAGTTTAAATGATCACTTCCTGTACGCTGCGTTTCCTCCCATCACTCAAACACTTTGCAGCGTGCAGAAATGAGAGGGACACTTTCACATTAAGTTCCTTTCCTTGGTCCCTGGAGTCACTTCTCTGCACTCATGTACAAAAAGGAACTTGCACTTAGCATGTCATTTAGACCTCTAATGTTCACAGGGATATCAGAGATTCTTTTATACAGGGTTTTGAGGTCATTTTGCAGTAAATGGACTATAATTTGTGGCTCTAGAGCAGGGGTGTCAAACTCAAATACACAGTGGGCCAAAATAAAAAAATGTGTACTAGTCGAGGGCCGGACTGGTTCAATGTTTATTGCAGAACGTATTGAAATGAACTTATTGCACATATTAAACCTGGAACTAACAAAGCTTAAATGATTGCCTATAAAAACAACATTAAATAATCAGTTGCATTCATTTCTTATGGCTCTATCTGCAGCTTCTCCAGAGTCATTTCTTATGAGTACATTTTCCCACAGGCCAACAACAGCTTCAACAAAACTATTTCCCTAAAAGAGAAAACCAAGCATGCCCTGTTGTCGTGAGAGAGAGTGCAGAAGGAAACATTAAACTCAGTGTGCTGCTCTGTGATGCTAGTTCAGATACTTGGCATCTCATCTTGGGTGCAAGGTCATCAATGTTTGGGGTCAGGCTCTGAGCTGAGGAGACCCTCAGGATGGAGTGAAGGTGTGCGTGCAATATACCGGCGGGCCAGATCTAATAGGAATTAAAAATTATCCTGCGGGCCGAAATTAAATCCACCACGGGCCTGATTTGGCCCCCGGGCCTTGAGTTTGACACATGTGCTCTAGAGCAGTGATTCTCAAATGGGAGTACGCGGACCCCTGGGGGTACGTTGGGGTACTGCAGGGGGTACGGGAGATTTCAACAACAAAAAAGGTTAATTAAAAAAGACCATGCATGATTAAAAAAATAATCTTAGTACAATAAGTTAAATAGAAAACACAATTTTATATAAAATATTCCTAGAACCACCAAGGGGGTCCTCATGTAAACATGTCAAATGTGTGTATTGTATTTTATAGTTTTTCACAATATATCATTTTGTTCATTGGTTTGTTAAACATATTACTTACATTGAAAAACTCCTTGGAAAAATCTGTTTTATAAAAATGTTATGTTATTTTCTTTTCTTTCATGCATGAAGATGAAAATATCCTTAGTTTGTTGTAATGCACGAAGGAGTTAATAAATCTCACACTGAGGGAACATCACTATATTGTAATTATTTATAAAGGCTTTTTCGATCAAAAATGTTCGGGGTCGGTCAGGGGGTACTTTGCTCAGAAAAGGTTTCAAAGGGGGAACATTACTGAAAAAAGTTTGAGAAGCACTGCCCTAGAGTGCTAACGGTTAGCATCATATGAGCTTCTTCTGTCATAGATTTTCATTAATAATCGTTCAACTTACTTTGATAATTCCCTCGTTAAAGGAGAATCAATTAAAATATATAATACATTCATTTCCATCCATTTATCTGAATAATTAGCATTATTAATTGCATGGGATTTTCACACTTATCGTCACTTTTGTCTGTATTTTTCCGTTTCTGAAGGAAATTGGTCTATTTTACAATATATTCAAATATTACACCGTCAAGTACAGGTCATTAATTACAACGTGTACACCGCTGCAGTGCAGATGAATTAGGAGCCAGACTTGTGATGCAAACACACTCAGATCCTCAGTTCCTCTCTGAGTTAGAGGACACATAATGAATGCACACAGTTCTTTGTATATCGTCCTCCTTTGCAATATCTTTGGATAAACGTCCCGTCCTCTCTGACAGATCTGGAACACGTTAAACGTTCCTGCTGAGTCAGGACGGCTCATTAAATATGCACGGCTTCATTTCCATGTCGAGAGGAGTCTGGTCTGATTTATGGAGCGAATATGTTCCACAGACGGATCAGGAAACAGAGGTTTGTTCAGGAATCTGCAGGCGATTCAGAGCTCATTTGCATATCAATTACCCTCCTGCTGTGAGGTATTCTGAACCTGAGATCATTAGACATCTGGGACTCTCTCACCGAGCGTTCTGATTAAATATAGGATAGAAAGTCTGCAGAGAAAACTGAAAAAGGTGACACAACTTAAAAGCTGCACTCATCTGATTTTCTTTAAATTAAAGCCCCTTAAAATGTCCTTTCAAAACCGTAGAAAAAATAATATTTAATGTCAAACTACAAAGGAAACAATCAAAGTATCTCAGAAACACCTTTTATTATTATTTGGATTGTGTGTGTCCATTCGTCTTTACGGACGGTGTTCAAATTTGGTGCAAACGTCCACTTTGACTTTAGGATGAACTGATAAGAAAGACTTCACAAAAACACTTTGGCCAACATTAAAAATCATATCTTATCATGACAACTTAACATAAATAATAAATACCAGGGTTCATACACTTTTTCACCAATGATTTTCAATGACTTCTCCATGACCTTTATCTAATTTTCCATGACCAAAAATTACTCTTTCTCAGCAGTACCACTGAAACATTTTTATTTTAACATGGAACAGGAAAATAAGGTCTGCATATGAAACATGTTGAGCCTATCTAAAACTAATCAAATAGGCTTACTAGCTTCTACACGCTAAAGCAACTCAAATCTCTCACCAGCTAAACACCTCGACAGTTAAAAGCCATTTTACGTTTCATTACTATACGATACAGTATTTACTATTTCGGCGATTAGATAAAATATAAATTATATTTGATGCAACTTTAGTTACATTTCCATGACTTTTCCAAAACTTTGGGATAAATATTGTTTTCCATAACTTTTCCAGGACCTGGAATTAGCATTTTGAATTTCCATGACTTTTCCAGGTTTTCAATGACCGTAAGAACCCTGAAATACATAAATGTCCAAAAGTGGTTATAAATGTGTTTGTTTTCTAATGATGTGTTTAAGGCCCGGACACACCGAGACGATTTTGGCCGTCGATAGATGTCTGGCCGTCGATGAGCGTCCTGTCGAAACGGAAGTGAAGAAGGCACACACAGACGGCTATTCTTTTTCATTTTCCAGTACCGCACTAAACATGTTTTCGATTACAAGTCGTTATGTGAAACCGTCTGTGATGGACGAGAGTGAAAATGGAACGCACGCTATTTGTTGTTAGTTTATATGTCTTCCGGTTGCCTCTTTTGAATGACGAATACACACTACCGCCGCCTGCTGGTAAGGAGAGTTATTGCCACTCACGTATGCGCAGTTCGTACGTGCTTCTTGGCCGTCGGCTGAAGTCTCTGCGGTGTGTTCCAGTGCGACACATGGCCAAGACCCAGAGACGTGAGGCGACACAACAGTCGGGTCCGTCTGTGTGAGTTCTTTGGTGTCAGCTTGGTGTGTCAGGGCCTTTAAAGCTTCTCAAAATGACCTGTTTGCTGTCTCACTTCATCACCCCGTATTACAGCTGTTTTCCACACCAAACAGATGTGTACGGTCTAATTACTTACAACAGTATAATTACACTCATACAAACATTCTTAAAGTCCTCGTTAACAAATGATTCACATAGTTTGATCTTCTTAATTAGACTTCTTAGCGGCTTGGTTTTACAGCCAGATAGCATCCATCCTTGAAGTCTTCACTGTGGACGATAAATCCAGCAGAATAGATAAAAGGATATTTACTAGCATTCCCAAAAGAGTAATGGGTACGTCTATAAATTCAGACTTTCTGTAATCGTATCAAGATCCAAATTCCTCAGCGGGTTTTTCCACTGGATGCAGGTGTGCTTTGGAAATTCTGCTGGAGTTCGGAGAAAGAGAAGATGGATTTAGATTCTTCTAGAGTGAAATACGATCAAACAACACTAGGCCAAATGTGGCTTTAGTGCACGGCGTGTGAGTGTTTATTGAAATAGGCAGTGTGTAGGACTGGAAAATCTCAACATGACTTTTCCCAACCACTGCTTCCATTCGATGATGAAAACACATGCTGCTCGGGTTCTGCTTTACGTCCTTGTCGTGGGGAGTAATGTAGGAGTGAAGCGGAGAAAGTGGAAATGAGGTGAGATGAAATATGGACGAAGGACGCGAAATGAAACGAAGACGATGGTGATGTGAAAAATGATGCAGAAATGTCCACACGATTCATAATCACTCTTGATTGCAGCTGACATTTACGAGTTCCTGAAGTGCACATTGAGAGAGAGGACAATTAAAATGTTACTTATAATGTCAGCCTTGTTAAGGAGTTACCGTGTCACAGGAGCTTGGACTCACTTTTCTGCACTTAACATGGAATTTAAACCTCTATTGTTCACAGGGAGTCTGGAATATCAGCGGTGCTTTTTATACCGGTGTTCATATTGATTGGACTCACTTTTAGTGGCCCAGAGGGTGGAGGGGTTGTTAGAGGACCTCCTTTAACGCTCAGCTCCACTTTGATCCCAAAATAATTGCGCTCTTCCTTCCACAGGACTGATCATCTGAACCTCGGCTTATCCTCTGAGAGTGATTGAAGCGTGTGTGTCCATGACTTCCTCATCATGAGTCAATTAGGAGTGGATCAATACACAGGGAGCATGCAGCCCAACTCATCGCACACTTTAAATTCAGCCATTTAAATGCAGACTGGGAATTATCCGGCTTATTTTAATCAGCGCTGTCAATTACAAGGCTTTTAAAAATCGTCTAAAATGTCAGAAATTATTCACCAGAGGCAACACGTTTAATTCAATGAAGTGAAGAGGCCCTAGGAGTTTTCTTTTCCCCGTAATGTGTTTTTTATAGGCTTTTAGTGCATGTAAATGGTCTGCAGAGGTTCAAATCCCTGTGTTCCCCTTCAGAAAACCTCCCATCCTGAACATAGTGACATCACTATGTAACACTCGCGCTCCTATTGGCTTATGCTCCGACACATTGTACACGATAGGCTAAAGGACTGATATACACCTGAACATCAGCAGGAGAGGACTCTTTAAAGTAGAGACACTACATACTGATATACACCTGAACATCAGCAGGAGAGGACTCTTTAAAGTAGA
>CALSBZ010041558.1:0-12963 GCA_943591055.1 Gobionotothen gibberifrons
GGGGCCCCTGGAGGTACTAATCCGGCCTTGCATTTGGTATATCTATCGAATCTCAAAAACTTAGATGAATACAAGTGAAGTTTTGTTGTATAGTTGCCATGAAAAGTCATAGGAAAATATACCTTTAAAATTGCTCAAAAAGTCATAGTGTGTCGTAAAGAAAAGTCAGGAATAATCAGAGTATACCATGTCATCAAAAATGTTCTAAGAAAATCATGATATTTTGTTTGAAAATGTATAGTATATCGTAAAAAAGTCATGCAGAAGTCAAAGTATCTCATTAAAATGAGCTTATGCGTAAAAATAGACCAATAAAAGCTTGTTTATTAAAAATATATACAATAGATCGCCATTGTCAGTTTGTGCGTCTGTGTATTGTGTTTGTTCAAACGGTGTATGAGTGATGATATGTGTATGTATCTTAGTGTTTACTATGTTTGTATATGTACATGTATGCGGACCTGCAGGACAGAGTCCAGAACAAATGTCCTTACGGGGACAATAAAGTATATCGTATCGTATCTTGAGTGAAAAGTACACTTGAAATAAAGTGTATTACTATAAAATACTTTTCAGTACACAAGTGCCGGAGGAGACACAAAGCCCTAATTGCGCTAACCGTCATTTTTGCAATAGTTAGCATCCCTGAGCTACAGTTTATGTAAGTTGTAAATTGAGTTTATTGGATGTTGTTTACAGCAGGTCGCCAGCAGAGCTCAGTGTTCAGCAGCAGATGACCTTCAGGCCTCTGTGGGAAAAAGACGTCTTCAAGGTCTCCATGTAACTTCCTCCTCCCAAGCTTTCAAGGGAATGCAGTAAGATGCGCATTTAGGTACTTTTAATGAGATTAAACCTGCACAATTGCAACGGCAAAGACATGAGAATATAGCTAAATTGTTTTTATATATCACCTAAAAGTAGAATAAATACTAGTGGTAGTGATATATGTTGCATGATTAAACAGGTGAGTATAATACACATACATTACAAGAACAAAAAAGACATTCAAAATTGTTTTCATTGCACATTGACTGAATGTAAACATATAAATAAAATATGGATGCTTGTAAATAATGAAAAAAGATTTTACATGTGTTCCATACTTCTACATTACTTCTCACACCTCATAAAGCAGGGGTGTCAAACTCAAGGCCCGGGGGCCAAATCAGGCCGTTGGTGGATTTAATTTCGGCCCGCAGGATAATTTTTAATTACTCTTAGATCTGGCCCGCCGGTATATTGCACGCACACCTTCACTCCATCCTGAGGGTCTCCTCCGCTCAGAGCCTGACCCCAAACATTGATGAACTTGCACCCAAGATGAGATGCCAAGTATCTGGCTTGAACTAGCATCACAGAGCAGCACACTGAGTTTACATGGATGTTTCCTTCTGCACTTTTTTTAACCCTAACCCTAACCCTGCACCCTATAAATTAAATATAAATTAATAAATGCAATTAAAATAAATATCAATACATATCAATACAATTAAATATTGACATAGACATTAGAGCTACAAGTAAAGTGTATACATTGTAATAATAACAACAATAAATGTGTACAAATGTGTATATTACTATATATATATATATATATACACAGTTGTTGGCTAGGATTAATATAGATAATAATAATGAAAACCAGATTATTACTCAAAAATATACAGTGCATGAGCAACAGTCATAAGTAATTTGAGTATTGTACTGTTAAATAGTTGTACCAGTAATGCAACCTCAGTACTTCTTTAAAAATGCTGTCATTAGTATTCTGTATACATTATTGTAAATGCCTATTAGTTTGACCTTACTTGGGAAAAGAGCTGATTTTATTATTTATTCAAGCTATGCATTTCACCCTTTAAAGGTCCCATGTCATGGCCATTTCTACTGATCATACTTCCATTGTTGTGGTATACTAAACAGCCTGTCCTCCTACAAAAAACGACCATATAGGTTGATTGTTCATGCCCTTATTACGACCCAGAGACACGTTTTAAAGTGTATGTTGTTTCTTACACGAACACTAGAGGTGCTCTAGTGGTAGTTTAAGAAACAACATGCTCCTGTTGATTGCAAACGCTCCGGAGGGACGTTTATTCACAAATAACCCTCTCTGTAAAATCCTAAATGGTAGGATAGTTTGGCCATTATAACGCTTTTTGATTAGATTTCTAGCGAGAAGTGCAGATTGTACTTTTAGAATCCACGTCCAGTCAATATGTAGGATCTATAGTTTGATAGATATTATGAAGATTATTTGAGGTATTTGCGGCAGCCTCCATGTAAAGTTACGGGTTGAAAACAGTATTTCCGGTCTCGACGTTTTCATAATAAAACCAATGATCAAATGATTTAACAGTGATATCTGCAGTACTCATCAACTAAAAAACATCAGTTTATCCATTCTGAGAGACACCTTTCTTTTTTCAGAGGTTTTGATCTAAAACATCGATTGTTTTAGCCGCAATGCATGTTGGGATATGGTGTTTATCCGATATGAAATCGGTAACATATAAAACATTTTTTTTATTCCGAGTGTTCTTGCTTTTCTCTTTGGAAGTCATCACATAACGGCATTGTAATACACGGTTCGGCTGCATTAAATATTACATATCTGCCGTAGATATTTATTTATAGAGCCCTGATCAGAAGACCTTTTGACAAACTGTAAGAAATGCCGCCAAAACTGAATACGTGACATGGATCATAAATATATTAGCAATTAACCTGTTAAGCCCCGAGCCTGTTTTTCATGTTTCAGGCTTGAAAATGACATTCACAGAACAAATGACCATATCTTCCCTTCTAAAAGGGTTACATTAATAATCCTTTCTCTCAAAGTAATGATAAACCTGTGAGTTGGATGTAGAAAAGTCAGAATCAATATAGATGTTTTTTTATTTTAAAGAAAATTCAGATTGAACATGGTAAAAAACTGTAAATTCTAGTGTCCATCCAAAAAATATTTTGTACTTATAGTGAAAACTAACCTTGGATGATGGGTTAGTAGACTAAAAGCTTTAGGAATCCAAAGTACAACATATAATAAGTACCCTGTATCAAGATTGATGCCAAACAAGTGATATTTTACCTTTTTAGACAGATTTAGCAAAAGAAACCTCTTTTGGGGCCATTTGGGTGGATTTTCCATATATCTGGCCCCCCTTGCTCGATTTTGACATGTGACATCTCTTTCTGACCGTCAGAGACAATAGAATCGAAGGGAAATGGTCCTGCACACACTCATGTTAAAAAAAGAGATGGCGTATTCGCGTTTGTAAACAAGCATTAGAGCAGGGAGATTCCACTGCTCTAACTTCTAGAAACGTTATTGCAGTTTTATTGCTTTTGGATGATCAGAACATTTCAAAGGGGAAACACTTACATTGGATATTAACCTATGGATTAACTACACTATCGTTTTTATCGTTTTAATGCCATTGAAGACCAGTTTTGACCAGACAAAGACCAAGGTAAGCTATGTTAGCGTTTTTGGCTACCTAGCGCTGCATGTTTTGATAACGTCGCAAGTTTGTATCTTTCAGTGTTGAGGTGGGCACCGTTAGATTCTGTGTCTTTACGATCATAAACGTTGTGTTGGATGTGCAGAGCACAGTAATAAGGGAGCTAGGAGTGATTTTCGGTGCGGTAATAGGTTAGCATTTGTCGCTCAGGGCTAATTCAGAGGGTCAGTGTTAGCATTGTGTGTTTTAAAAAAAAAAATCAGTTAAATTAGTTTTTCCCCGTTATATGGATATAAAATATTCATAGTTTATTAAATATTAAGGTTCCTTAGACGTTGTTTCCTGCAAATGACATCTTCAATTTATTTTCACACAACACTAATTCGGCTGACTTTTATATTTGATCCAATTGGTATATACACTGAACAAAAATATAAATGCAAAACTTTAGTTTTTGCTCCCATTTTTCATGAGATGAACTCAAAGATCTAAAACATTTTCTACATACACAAAATAACCATTTCTCTCAAATATTGTTCACAAATCTGAAAAAATCGGTGATAGTGAGCACTTCTCCTTTGCCGAGATAATCCATCCCACCTCACAGGTGTGGCATATCAAGATGCTGATTAGACAGCATGATTATTGCACAGGTGTGCCTTAGGCTGGCCGCAATAAAAGGCCACTCTGAAACGTGCATTTCGCTTTATTGGGGGGGTCTGGGGGGGTCCGAAAACCAGTCAGTATCTGGTGTGAGGGTTAGGGTTTCGGGTTCGGGTTAGGGTTAGGGTTAGGGTTAGGGTTAGGGTTAGGGTTAATAACCCTAACTAATTTTAAATATAGTTTATTTATATATAATAATAATAATATTAATATTAGTAATAAGCTTTATATTTGTATAGCACCTATTACAAGAAGTGTAGCCAAACTCGCTTCACAGCAGTTCAATAGACAGATTAGTATAACATGACAGGATAAAAGCAATGTAGAGGAGCAGCTACATTTCAACACATATATCCACGAAGATTAATACATGAAGACTTGTGACTCGGACTTGACTTGGACTCTTCTTAGGTGACTCAGACTTGGACTCGGACTCGAACACAGGTAATGATGACTCTGACTTGACTCGGACACTCCTTGGGTGACTCAGACTTGGACTCGGACTCAAACACAGGTAATGATGACTCGGACTCGACTCGGACACTCCTTGGGTGACTCAGACTTGGACTCGGACTTGACTTGGACTCTTCTTAGGTGACTCGGACTTGGACTCTGACTCAAACACAGGTAATAATGACTCGGACTCGACTCGGACACTCCTTGGGTGACTCGGACTTGGACTCGACTACGACTCTCCCTTGGTGACTCGAACTTGGACTCGGACTCGAAGAGTGGTGACTCGAGAGTGACTTGGACTCGTGAATTGGTGACTTGACTACAACACTGGCATAAGCTTCAAATCGAGAGACTGAAACTGTATTTTCCTTTACCGTTCTGTTTTAATTTCACAATAAAGTTAATAGTCATATTTTGTTTGATATTATTATGTTTTACTTACTACACCACTGTTTTTTTAACCCGCGCCGCCTAGTGGTTAAAGCACGTTATTGAATTTTGTCGTTGAATACGTTTTATTTTATTTGCAATTGAAAATATCAAGAAGATACTGTAGTGATCTCTACAATAAAACAGTTTAGTGCAGGATGTCCAAATATATGAACAGGAGGATGTGCAAAACAGACAAACTAAGAAGGCTTTATTTAAACATTAAAGATTACTTTAAGATAAGGTCTTCTTTTGAATAAGAAAAAAACTTTGGGGTTATCCACAGATAAATATGAAGTCTGACAAAGTACTTAACGTCCAATATGTTGCATAGTTTATTTTGGCACTTGACAGTCACCTTCCCTGAATTTGACTCAGGTGTAACTAAAGTCTGATTTAAGGGTTGTTTATATTTCACATCATTAATCAGAATCTGCAAAGTAACTAAAATAAATGTAGTGGAGTAAAAATACCAGGTTAACCTCTGAATTGTAATGGAGTAGAACAAAGTAGTATGCTGCTGTAACAAAAACATTTCCCAACTTGGGATCAATAAAGTGTAACTTATCTTATCTTATCTTAAGATGCTTATCTACTGCCATATTTGCAAAATGTGCCTCTGAACAAGTGCATGTTTCAGGCTTATCAATGAACAACAGGAAGGGTCACAGACATAAGACCAGCTGTTTAATAAAGCTCTTCTGACCTTAGGTGACATGTGGGTATATTAATTCACCCATTTATTAATAATATGTTTTAAATTTGATAACACCACTGTGTTTCGTATCCCCTAAACCTCCAGGGTGTACACAGTTTAATGGCAACTTCTGATTGTGGGATATACGAAAACGTCTTATAAAGAGACGTGCCATATACTATACAGTAATGTTGCGAAACACACAATAGCCAGCATGTGTAGTTCTGGGGGGGGGGCTGGACCATGGATGTATGAGCTGGACCCGGGGGCTGGACCCGTCCAATTCCAGTTTTGGAAAGTCTGCCGTGGTTCCATTCCATTTCAAAGAGCTGTTGACGCTCAGCCTAACCTTGTCGCACTGTCACTCCAACATCCAATCACAGGGCTTGATGACTAATCACAGGGTTTGTAAAGCAAGGCGGATGTTGTAGTCCCAAACGATAGCTGGGGATTCTGGGTAGTGTAGTTCATTCGGAAACTGTAGTGTCTAAACTCCTAAAAAATTATTTGTTTCTCTGAATCGAAGGTTAAAAACACAAAAGCATTGTACACAATTTAAACCAATCAATATTGTGTAATTAACAAGGATAAACTGATGTTTTTTAGTGGATGTGTAATGCAGATATCACTGTGTAATCATTTGACAGTGAGGGGAATATATGCGGTTTTATTATGAAAACTTTGAGACCGGAAAAACTGTTTTCACCCACGCTAACTTTACATGGAAGCTGCACACGTAATCCTGGCGGGACCTCAGATCATCTTCGTAAATATCTATCAAACTATAGATCCTACACATCCACTGGACGTGGATTCTAAGAGTACAATATACACTTCTCGCTAGAAATCCAATCAAAAAGCATTTTAATGGCCAAACTATTCTACAATTTAGGATTTTCCAGTGAGGGTTATTTGTGAATAAACGAATAAACGGGAGCATGTTGTTTCTTACACGACCACTAGAGGTGCTATACTTTAAAACGTGTCTATGGGTCGTAATCGTCGTAATCTAAGCTGCTTAAACAATCGACCTGTTTGGTCGTTTTTTGTAGGAGGACAGGCTGGGTAGATTTGTGTGTAATTCTCTCACAGAGATACAATGTCATGTATGCAAAGCCTTAAAAACTAGAAAATAAAATACTTAGTCTGAATAGATTTTCTTTAACCTGTTAAGCCCCGAGCCTGTTTTTCATGTTTCAGGCTTGAAAATGACATTCCCAGAACAAATGACCATATCTTTCCTTCTAAAAGGGTTAAATTAATAATCTTTTCTCTCAAAGTAATGATAAACCTGTGAGTTGGATGTAGAAAAGTCAGAATCAATATAGATGTTTTTTTATTTTAAATAAAATTCAGATTGAACATGGTAAAAAACTGTAAATTCTAGTGTCCATCCAAAAAATATTTTGTACTTATAGTGAAAACTAACCTTGGATGATGGGTTAGTAGACTAAAAGCTTTAGGAATCCAAAGTACAACATATAATAAGTACCCTGTATCAAGATTGATGCAAAACAAGTGATGTTTGACCTTTTTAGACAGATTTAGCAGAAAAAACCCTCTTTTGGGGTCATTTGGGTGGATTTGACTTATCTCTGACCACATAGTCCTTATTTGGTCATGTGTGTGTGTTAGACTGCCACGTAGCCAAGAAAGGGAGCAGCAGCCACTCTGGTGGCTACCATTAGCAGCTAACTTTTGCTCTCCGATTTCTACATAAAAATGGAATTATGGATTATAAATGAAATAATTTTTGTATACAGAGACGTTAAAAATGTATGGATTAACCGATTCAGCTGCGTTTTTTCTCGTTTTAATGCCATTGAACACGTCTTTTGATCAGATTGATACCTACGGTGAGACGATCTCCCTAGAAGCTCTGTAAAGGTACGTGTTGTGATGTCTGTGTTTGCTTCCCCTGTCGCGAGTTCGGATCACTCAGTGATGATACTATATACCTAAATAATCTGTGGAACCTCAGTTTTAATCGGATATCTTGTATGTGCAGCTACGATAAGTAATAAGGGTACTTTTATCTTGAGTTCTGTGCCAATGTCCGTTAGCATTTTTCGCTAAGGGGTCATTTAGATGCTTCTTATGAGACTTGTTAAAAATGGTTTGTATCGTCAGTTAGCTGAGATTATTTCCGTTAATCTGGTATAACACATTAATAGGTTCTTAAATATTAAGATCCCCTGAGACACAGTGCCGCCGGCGGGGACCTTGGGGCTTAACTTAAAAGGCGCTTTCATTTTTAACGCTATTTCAGTGGAACAATCCAGTTTTGTTAACATCAATGGAACACTTAACAACTGGTAGAATATGAAGTACTTTGTAAGGAATTGGGTTTCTTTTAATAGCTGTTTTTTTATTTTAACACTTGTTCAGTTAAACCAGTGGTTCCTAATGTGGGGGGCGCGAGGCATGACAGGGGGGGCGCGAGAGACCAGGAGGAAAAATTGTTATAAAAAAATATATATATTTAAAAAGAAATATATCATAATTTGAAAAAGTATTGATTCGAAAATAATATGATGCAGTACAGTACTATTACGTCTGGGTCTCTGTGTTTCATTAAAGCTCGGCTCTGTGTGTGTGTGGAACGAGCCATTTTGTGTGCGTGCGCGAGAGAGAGCGCAACAGTACCAGAGATCGTTGTTGTTAGCTCCTGGTGCTAGCAAGCTACGCTAACAGATATAAGGAGTTTTTTCAACAACAAAGTGGAGGAGAGTCCTCTCCTGTCAGACTGAGAGGCTCAGTGAACTAAAGGACTGTCTCAGTGTTTAGATAGTTAACTTTAGTCTAAGTTATCTCAGTGGGTCTCAAATGTTTTGGTCACCATTAATGTAAACAATTATTTCCGAGGCACACGTTTATATGATCATTATAGTTATAAAAAAACAAGAGAATAAATGAAAAACAGGTATGAAATACTATATGACAGTAAAAAAAGAATAAAGTTTAAAAGGGTGATTTGTAAAATATCCATAAAGAAAAAGTAAATCTGTTTACAGTTCTGTTTCATATAGGTGTTGAGAGATGTATCCATAGATCTCTTCATTTTGATCTCAAAGTGCACCAGATTGATGCTTTTAACTTCAATATTTAAAAATAAATCTTCCGGGACGAGCTTGCCCCCGGACCCCCCTATGTGAGGTCCACACACCACCTATAAAAATAGCACTTTACCCCTGCTTACACCTATATGCCGTGAGCTGATTATCGAGCCTTCATTGTAACAGTATCGTGGGGATTGTTGCAGTAGAACATTCCACTGTAGCGACCGGTACATTAATGGGAAAGCCTAAATGTTTGAGCACCCTCTATGAAACGTCAAGCTACCCCACAGCACCCCCAAAATAAATCTCTGGCGCCAGCACTGAGCCTGAATTGTGTTGGGGGGGCCCGACTTTTTTCTCCAACTGGTAGATTGTCAATTACTTTGTAACACATGTATTTTCTTAAAGACTGTGACTCTAAAAGGCGAGTTTGTGATTTCTAAATGCACTATTAAATAGCCCTGCTATATACTATGACCATTCTTTTCTTACTTAGAAATATGGTTCAAATGGAGTAATTGGAGTTGTTTGATGCACTTGATACAATTTGACGTGATGTGTTTATTCAATACACAATGTCATGACTTTTTTTCAAGATCTTTTAGACAAACTATACTATGAATTTTTTTTTTTTTTTAAATCCTATACTGACATTGCAGACAAACTATATAATATAATTCTTAACTACATACTATACTTGGACTTTTTTTTCAAGATACTTTTTGACATACTATACTAGTACTTTTAAAATAAATGAAGGGTTCCAGGATATTTTGCACTTCATGCATAAAACCTCTCATCTTTCTTGAAACTGACATACATTTGAGGAAAAAAGGCCTGCTGTACAAACAAGTTATTTTTCTGCTTCTTCCTCGCCCGTGTCTCTTCCTTCCAACACAACAATCAAGTCAGATCTATCAAATTAATCATCTACCTCTTCCTTTCCCCCACCCTAGGGTCCAGAGTCCAAACACCTTCCCCTCCAGACCCTCCCCCTTCTTTTATATCCCTTTCCTGTTTTATGGTCAGTCCCTGTGACTCTGTCTCTGGCAGGAATGCCCACACTGTTGGTTTAAACAAAAATAAGTAATCTTTCAGATAATCTAGTTCCTTTTCACACAGTATGGGTTTTAAAAAAGAAGAATAATAGACATCTCTGAGGGATGTAACATATTTCTAGGCATATTTTTCTTGAGCCCTTATTTTTGGATCACTTCATCAACTGCCCCCATTCAGAAACTATTAAATAGCCCGGATATATACTATGACCATTATTTCTCTTATTTATAATATGGTTCAAATGGAGTAATTTGAGTTGTCTGATGCACTTGATACAATTTGACTTTTTAACATATTGATATTTTTATTCTAAACCATTTCAACACACAATGTCATGACTTTTTCAACATCTTTTTGACAAACTATAGTATGACTTTCTTTCATATTTTTGGAAATCCTATACTGACATTACAGACCAACTATATAATATAATTCTTAACTACATGCTTGGACTTTTTTCAAGATACTTTTGACATACTTTTGACCTTTGACCTTTACACAATAAAAGGCCACTCTGAAACGTGCATTTTTGCTTTATTCGGGGGGTCTGGGGGGGTCCGAAAACCAGTTTGCACTTCGCACAGCCATTGAAGAGGAGTGGACCAACATTCCACAGGCCACAATCAACAACCTGATCAACTCTATGCGAAGGAGATGTGTTGCACTGCGTGAGGCAAATGGTGGTCACACCAGATACTGACTGGTTTTCGGACCCCCCCAGACCCCCCCAATAAAGCAAAAATGCACGTTTCAGAGTGGCCTTTTATTGTGGCCAGCCTAAGGCACACCTGTGCAATAATCATGCTGTCTAATCAGCATCTTGATATGCCACACCTGTGAGGTGGGATGGATTATAATTATTATTATGAAGTGCTCACTATCACAGATTTTTTCAGATTTGTGAACAATATTTGAGAGATATGGTTATTTTGTGTATATAGACATTTTTTTCATCTCATGAAAAATGGGAGCAAAAACAAAAGTGTTGCGTTTATATTTTTGTTCAGTGTAGTTTGTCTGCAATGTCAGTATAGGATTTAAAAAAAGAAGAAGAAATTCATAGTATAGTTTGTCTATAAGATCTTGAAAAAAAGTCATGACATTGTGTGTTGAAATGGTTTTGAATAAACACATCACGTCAAAATGTATCAAGTGCATCAGACAAATGTAGCCAGCGCAGGTTCAATCAGGAAGACATCATTATCGGGTGCCACACGTTATCTCAATAAGTGATCAGAGGCGTCACGCCCGGCAGCCAATCATCGCACCTGCTAACCCTTTAAACCTGCTTTCCCTGTCAGTTGTCATTCCAGGTGTCAACCCACAAACAGCAGCAGGGCTTCGTCCCAGCTCCAGGCATACATTCATCAGCTCCGCAGCCGTGCGGATTAAGCCCTGCAAACCCGGACGCGGGAGGAAATACAAGGCATCGGGCTCCACGGAAGTTCCTCCGGCTTAATGGAAATGGCCTACTTCACGCAAACAATTGACGCACGCCTTCAGTCTCTCGAGAGGGCATCACTGGCACTGGCAGCAGGGCCGCTCAAGGCAGCGCTTCCGGCTCCACGCGGAACGGGTCCTCATTGCACGCGAAGCTTCACCCACCTCTGGCTTCAACCACAACCCCTCCTGCAGGCAGGCAGGGCTAAGCTACATCCCATTGAAGCTACTTCTCCTCCCGGCTCAGTAGGTACTACTGGACATGCGCGTCATAGGCGGCCAGCAGGTCCGTCGCACAGGCAGGCTCTCGCCTCTTTCCTGCGCCTCACCTCTAAACAGGCGTCAGGGTAGTGCTGGCAAGAGGCAGCTGCAATAAATTCACGAGATGTTCGTATATTGAAAGGAAAGAAAGAGAGAGAGAAGAAAAGGAGAGAAGAAAAAGAAAATGAGAAAGAGACAGAAGAAAACAGAAGAAAAAGAAAGAGAAGAAGAGAAAGAGAGAGAGAGAAGAACAAAGAAGAGAAGAAAGAAGAAAGAGCGCTACCCCTTTAAGAGAGGGGTGTGACGCGTGCACGTGCGTGCGCAGGTATGGTAGAGCGAGTAAGAAGGATATATGAGGAGCTCTTTTCCAAAACGCTATAAAAGCCAAATTGAAAATTGAGTTTGTTGTGCCATTTTTGCTGTGTACTGAACCTATTCACTGCTCTATCAACGTTTCATGACAAATCGCTATATATCCTATATATATATATATAAATTTAATATTAACAAAATGTGTGGGTCTAGGTAAAAAATGTCATTTTCCTGACAACTATTAAAATGGATATATAGCGTTTTGGAAAAGAGCTCCTCATATGTTTCTAGAAATTAAACGAGGCAGCAGAAAGGATAGGTGTTGTGATCTCGTGGAGTTATCTTGCGAAACGCAAGAGATAATAATGTAACGACCTCCCAAGAAGAGCTCGCCTCTTTCCAGTCATTCCGATAAGAGGGTTATTGAACCCGAGCATGTTGCTTCTGCCGGGGAGACGACAGAGAGTCATCCCCCCCCCCTGCGTCCTTGATTACGGCCTGGGAGCCGACAGGAAAGTTCAACATATGCATTGCTACTCTTAGTTCAGGGTTTAAATGAGTTCAGGTGCGTCGGTTGCACGTGTTACAGTATGGAGCGTCAGTAACGTATACTTCGTGCACGAAGTAATGCAACGCATTACTAATGCAGTTCGGGTAATTACTACCCATTACAATGCTCAGTAAGTAACGCAGTTTCCAGTCAACACAGTGTTCCTGAAATGAATGGCGTTTCGTAGCGTTTCTTTTCCCCTAACCAAGTCTCTGCACACTATTCGGGTATGACACGACCAGATACTAAATAAAGAGAAGAAACGAAAAAGAGAAGACAAAAGAAGAGAGATAAGGAGAAAAGAAAGAGAAAGAAGAGAGAAGATACAAAATTAATTAGGAACTGACTCTCATATTAATTGAATGTTTTATTTGACTGTAAATGATCGCATTTGTATTCTCTTTTCTTCTCCACTAAGAAATATGCCGTTCCTCGGTGCACCAACGGCTGGATCTGCGACAACAACATCTCCGCAGCAGCACCGTCCAGATCCGTTCACAGTCTCGATCCACTAATCCTCACACATTACAGAGGTGAATTAGGTTCAAAGGTGAAATATCGCGTCTGCGTCAT
>CALSBZ010041562.1:0-32191 GCA_943591055.1 Gobionotothen gibberifrons
CCATAGAAATCTCAGTAGGTGAATGCTTGCATGATAAGGTAGTACCCCTAGAGTCCAGTAGAGGGCGGAGCCTGTGAGAGATATAACCCTGCAAACCCCGGAGAAATTCAATCTTCGGCCCACATACCAACCCCCCCCTCCCCCCCAGACAGTCCTCTTCCAACAGCACAACCCTCTCCCCTTATCAGCCAGATTTATATGGCCGAAAGATCACCCGAAGGGGAGGTTAAACCACTTTCAATAAGTAACATCGTCACTGACCAGTTGGTAACAGACCCAGTGGATATTCCTCGTAACTACATCCTTAGAAGCATCGGAATTTCCGCTTTGAGACACAAAGATCGAAAACCACGACTGAGTCCGTTCCCACGACAACAAATTGGCCCCTTACACCCAGCCGGGAAATCCTAATTTTAGGGGCTTCCAACATCTCCCGTCTTCCACTGATACTGGACAAACAAATTCAGGTGGACAGCTACCCGGGGGCTAATTTGTTCCAGGCTACCGCCATAATCAGAAACAAGACACCAACATCTCCCGGGGTCCAAAAGGTCATTTTGTCCTTTGGCCTCAACGATAGGGAACGGGGTAACACCACCATTTTTGACAGCAGCACCGCGCACACAGAGATCTGCCGGTTGAGAACATAGCGTTCAAAAGTGACAATCTAATCTACAGAGCTCGATGTGGTCAATGCTCGTTTTTGCCATAAGTATTTTCACGGAAACACGAACAATCTGTCCAAAAGGCATCATATTCATACGGAGAAATGCACCGTTTTCCACTTTCTTAACTCACGAGTTTTGTTGCCCCAGTGTAAGGTGGGAGAAGTACTCAGATCAAGTACTTAAAGTGGACCTATCATGCTATATTTTAACAATATATTGTAGAGCCATACCTATATAAAGTATATAAATAGTTTTTTTTTCAAAATACCAAACAGATCCTGCATTTTAGCCATGCCTCATTTTGCTCTATTTACTCTTTCCAGCCCTGTTTTTGCAGGGGCTGATTCTGTGACGTAGCTTTAGTGCAAATGAGCTGCAGCTGACCACGCCCCCCTGCAGGAGAGGGGAGCGTGCTTTGAGATCAGCTGCTGGGCTGTCAGAAGAGGGGGAGAAAAAGAGATCTCCGTCCTCCGTGTATTATTCTTATATGATTATACAGTCATTATTCATTTATTTTAAAGCTCAATAAATAACAAAGAAGACCTTTGACCAGCACTTTTCTAATTTTGTCCGGAAGATTTAAACTTTAACGGACATGTTGACCGGTGAAAAAAAATCTAACTGAAACTCTGCCCCACGGTGCCCTCGTGCCTTGGAAGAGGCGGAGAGGTGGGTGTTTGTCATCTGCTGGTGGCAGTGTTGTAGTCAAGTCACCAATTCATGAGTCCAAGTCACTCTCGAGTCACCAAGGGAGAGTCGTAGTCGAGTCCGAGTCACCCAAGGAGTGTCCGAGTCAAGTCCGAGTCATCATTACCTGTGTTCGAGTCCGAGTCCAAGTCCGAGTCACCTAAGAAGAGTCCAAGTCAAATCCGAGTCACAAGTCTTCATGTATTAATCTTAGTGGATATATGTGTTGAAATGTAGCTGCTCCTCTACATTGCTTTTATCCTGTCATGTTATACTAATATGTCTATTGAACTGTTGTGAAGCGAGTTTGGCTACAATTCTTGTAATAGGTGCTATTCAAATATAAAGCTTATTACTAATATTAATATTATTATTGTAAATTACCTTTAATATGTCTAACTATATTTAAAATGAGTTACCTTTTAGAGAAGTGATTATATTTGTATGCCAATATTTTCCTATGGTAAAGTTTTCGTTTTGCACTTTTATCATATAGGCGGAGCTCCTCGTTCCTGACGTCAGAGAATTTCAAATCTGTTTCAGATCCGTTGCAGCCCCATTTTTAGAGATTTGGGTATGGAGGAAAAGAGAGAGGGTTGTGTTTTCTGACACTTGGTGAGTTCCCTGGAACACCGGGGACACATATTCATGTATAAAAGACGTACAAAAGTGCATTTTGCATGATAGGTCCCCTTTAAGTAAAAGTAGTATACTACAAGGTAGCTTGTGAATTTACTCCAGGTGTAACTAAGTCTGATTTTACAATTGATTAAGTTTAACATTCATTTATCAAAATCTTTCATTTCATTTAATTTCAAACCTTTATTTATACAGGTGTATCCCATTGAGATCATTGATCTCTTTTTCAAGGGAGACCTGGGGGGTATACTACGAAATAAATACTCCCACAGATGAGTATTTATGGGCAACATTTGTTAAAATGAGATCAATTAAGGAGGATTTATTTGGGGACTTAATGTTAGGGCGAGTAGGACTGTCAACAATCTGAGTAACATTTAAAGAGATACAAAGGTTTTTTAAATCCTCTGACACTGCAGTTAACCAGTCCCAGTTAAAATCTCCAAGTAGCACTATTTCCTTGTAGTCTAGTTGCGATAAAAGATTTGCTAGCGAAGACAAGGAGTCTTTGACAGCTGAGGGGGGTCTGTAACAGCCCACCACCATGACCTCTCCGGTCTCCGGAACAGCAGAACCAGGACAGGTGGAAAGCAGGCCCCAGCCGTGGTAAATCCTCCTCCGCACAGCAGCACACGCCCGGTGGGAGCAGGCCCCAGCCCGAAACTATGGAAACAACAGTTTTCTATACAGCGGACTACAACATGGATGTTTAATAAGAACGAGGGACTACTGTAAACTCATCTAGAGACACTGCACTGTGCTCTGATGCTGTTGCTTTATGCTTTATGAACGTGGACAACAGAGAAACATATTCTTCAGGACCAAAGTTGGAATTGAAATAAAAAAGGAAAGTGAAATTTATGCTCGTCACCCTCTCCCTCCGGTCCACATTAATACAAATGATCCCAATACGTATGATTATATGAAAAGATCTTAAAATAAATACAAATGTATTTATTATAAACGTTAGTCCTTAACATCTATCACTGTGTATATCACCATTCAATCATCTTTTAAAAGTTGAACAAACCCCGCACAGCTCTGTGAAATGTTGACTTTATTTGATAATTTCAGTAAAACTAACGTTCATATTTCTCTTTTTGATTATAATACTGATGAACGTTAAAAACAAAGCACTTTGGCAACTTACCTCATACGTTTTAAAAAGCTCCGTAACTTTCATGATATAATTTCTCCGTCATAATCGTTTGTTTCCGTGAACGGCCGACTGTTGTGTGACGGCAAATGCTGCGGCTGCAAGGCATTGTGGGGCAGCATTTTCTCCTCTCCTTTCGGTAAGGGAGGTCCAGTGGTTCCTAAGCTAAAGGAGGTTATAAAGGAAGTTTGAAACCTCCTTTCCTATCATGTAGAGAATTCGAACGGCACTTATCATGGCTGCTACTGAGGGACTTCCGGGTCATTTCACTCGGTTAGGAAGGTTCCTAAGCTAAATTGACTATTCAACTTCAGCCTAAATACACAGAAAGGTATTCACAAGACAAGACACACCTGGGGAGGGGAGCTGAGAGACAGGGGCAGCAGGTGAAACCAATAAGGCAATCAGACAGGAGGGAAAACAGAGGAAGGACTAGGGTTGCAGTCGAATAGTCAATTTAGCTTAGGAACCTTCCTAACGGAGTGAAATGACCCGGAAGTCCCTCAGTAGCAGCCATGATAAGTGCCGTTCGAATTCGTCTACATGATAGGAAAGGAGGTTTCAAACTTCCTTTATAACCTCCTTTAGCTTAGGAACCACTGGACCTTCCTAACCGAAAGGAGAGGAGAAAGTGCTGCCCCACAATGCATTGCAGCCGCAGCATTTGCCGTCACACAACAGTCGGCCGTTCACGGAAACAAACGATTATGACGGAGAAATGATATCATGAAAGTTACGGTGCTTATTAAGCATTTTAAAACGTATGTGGTAAGTTGCCAAAGTGCTTTGTTTTTAACGTTCATCAGTATTATAATCAAAAAGAGAAATATGAACGTTAGTTTTTACTGAAATGATCAAATAAAGTCAACATTTCACAGTGTTTACTGAGCTGTGTGGGGTTTGTTCAACTTTTAAAAGACGTTTGAATGGTGATGTACACAGTGATAGATGTTAAGGACTAACGTTTATAATCAATACATTTGTATTTATTTTAAGATCTTTTCATACAATCATACGTAGGCCTATTGGGATCATTTGTATTCATGTGGACCGGAGGGAGAGGGTGACGAGCATAAGTTTCACTTTCCTTTATTATTTCAATTCCAACTTTGGTCATGAAGAATATGTTTCTCTGTTGTCCACATTCATAAAGCATAAAATAACCAGCCTGTCCTCCTACAAAAAACGACCAAATAGGTCGATTGTTTAAGCAGCTTAGATTATGACATTACGACCCATAGCCACGTTTTAACGTGTAGCCCCTAGTGGTTGTGTAAGAAACAACATGCTCCCGTTTATTCGTTTATTCACAAATAACCCTCTCTGGAAAATCGTAGAATAGTTTGGCCATTAAAATGCTTTTTGATTTCTAGCGAGAAGTGTATATTGTACTCTTAGAATCCACGTCCAGTGGATGTGTAGGATCTAGTTTGATAGATATTTACAAAGATGAGGATAACGTGTATGCAGGTTCCATGTAAAGTTAGCGTGGGTGAAAACAGCTTTTCCGGTCTCGAAGTTTTCATAATAAAACCGGATATATTCCCCTCACTGTCAAATGATTACACAGTGATATCTGCATTACTCATCCACTAAAAAACATCAGTTTATCCTTGTTAATTACACGATATTGATTGGTTTAAATTGTGTACAATGCTTTTGTGTTTTTAACCTTCGATTCAGAGAAACAAATAGTTTTTTAGGAGTTTTTTTAACACTACAGTTTCCCAAGACACTACACTACCCAGAATCCCCAGCTATCGTTTGGGACTACAACATCCACCTTGCTTTACAAACCCCGTGGTTAGTCATCAAGCCCTGTGATTGGATGTTGGAGTGGCAGTGCGACAAGGTTACGCTGAGCGTCAACAGCTCTTTGAAATGGAATGGAACCACGGCAGACTTTCCAAAACTGGAATTGGACGGGTCCAGCCCATACATCCATGGTCCATGGTCCCCCCCCCCCACCTGCTGGCTATTGTATTTCCCACAATTAGAAGTTGCCAGTATTAAACTGTGTACACCCTGGAGGTTTAGGGGATACGAAACACAGTGGTGTTATCAAATTTAAAACATAATTAATAAATGGGTGAATTAATATACCCACATGACAGCTAAGGTCAGAAGAGCTTTATTTAACAGCTGGTATTATGTCTGTGACCCCTCCTGTTGTTCATTGATAAGGCTGAAACATGCACTTGTCAAGGTTCAGAGGCACATTTTGCAAATATGGCATCGATCATCTTAAGATAAGAGAAGATAAGATATACTTTATTGATCCCAAGTTGGGAAATGTTTTTGTTACAGCAGCATACTACTTTGTTCTACTCCACTACAATTCAGAGGTTAACCTGGTATTTTTACTCCACTACATTTATTTTAGTTACTTTTCAGATTCTGATTAATGATGTGAAATATAAACAACCCTTAAATCAGACTTTAGTTACACCTGAGTCAAATTCAGGGAAGGTGATTGTCAAGTGCCAAAATAAACTATGCAATATATTGGACGTTAAGTACTTTGTCAGACTTCATATTTATCTGTGGATAACCCCAACGTTTTTTTTCTTATTCAAAAGAAGACCTTAACTTAAAGTAATCTTTAATGTTTAAATAAAGCATTATTAGTTTGTCTGTTTTGCACATCCTCCTGTTAATATCTTTGGACGTCCTGCACTAAACTGTTTTATTGTAGAGATCACTACAGTATCTTCTTGATATTTTCAATTTTGTATGTAGGCTACTCTTAATATTTAAATGTTTTCATCAAATAAAACGTATTCAACATCAAAATTCAATAACGTGCTTTAACCACCAGGCGGCGCGTGTTAAAAAAACAGTGGTGTAGTTAATAAAACATAAGCTCCCCCCGTTCTACTGGTCTTGGGGGAGGGTTAGCTACAGTGTTTAAAGCTAACCTACAATGCCGATTGCTTCACACTGTAACAAGCTACGCTAGCTTCGAGTTACAGCTGTTTGAACTGAATCCGGCCTCGCCTGTGCTCTGTGCTGTTGTTTATCGTCCGCCAAAATGCAATAAGGACTTCATAAATGACTTTTCTGATTTTCTGTCCGGGATCATGGTGAAATATGATCGCATTTTGATCTGCGGAGATTTTAATGTGCATGTGTGTTGCGAGTCAAAACCCCTGGTTAGGGACTTTTTAAATCTCCTTGACTCTTTTGGTCTAGTTCAGTCCGTGGCTGGCCCAACACACGAAAAAGGACACACCTTAGATTTAGTATTATCGTTTGGACTGTCTGTCTCTGTGAATGAAATCTGTGAAGCAACGGGTATCTCAGACCATTTACCTGCTCTGTTTACAACCTGGATCCCTTCTGCAGGAGTCGAATCACGTGCCCCTGCGCGTCGTCTGCGTTCAATTAACCCATTGACTGCCTCACAGTTTTCTGTTGTTTTTAATGCTTCTCTGATCTGTAAATTAGAGATGAACTGTGCTTTCAATGCTGATGAGCTTATCTCTATGTTTGACTCGACATGTACCCAAATACTTGACTCTGTTGCTCCTTTTACGCTTAGACGCACCAAAGTTCTCTCACAGCCGTGGCTCAATGACTGTACTCGTGCTCTCAGACGCGCTTGCAGGCGCGCAGAGAGAAAATGGAAAAAAGATAAACTCCATGTCTCCTTAGAAATCCTTCGTGCTTGCCTTACTGACTACCAGACGGCAGTCAAAGCAGCCAAAACACAGCACATTTCTCTGTTGATCTCTAAAAACAGCCATAAACCTCAGGTTCTCTTTAATGTCCTCAACTCGATCATTAATCCCTGTGATGTTTCTCCAATTGTGCCATCGACTACTCTCTGTGATAAGTTTCTGTCATTTTTTATTGAAAAGGTATCTGCACTTAGGCTAGCCCACACTAGTGCTAACCCAGATTCTGCCCCTCTTCTGTGCCCTGCTGTCCTCGACCACTTTGAGCCTGTAACGCTCTCTTCTCTCTCGGATGTAGTCAAGCACCTGCGGCCGACAAACTGTACCTCAGACAGCATTCCCTCTCGCCTTCTCAGAGATGTGTTTGATTCAGTTGGAGCAAGTATTTTATTACTTATTAATACCTCTCTTAGCTCAGGATGTGTCCCAGCTGCCTTCAAACATGCCGTGGTCAAGCCACTACTTAAAAAGAAAAATCTTGACCCCACCATTCTCGCAAATTTTAGGCCCATCTCCCAGCTACCTTTTTTATCTAAAGCCCTGGAGCGAGTAGTCTATGTCCAGCTGCAGTCTTTTTTAACCATGCATGGCATCCATGAAAAGTTTCAGTCTGGTTTCAAACCCATGCACAGCACCGAAACAGCCCTTTTAAGAGTTTTTAATGATCTCCTCCTAGCCGCCGACTCAGGTAGCCCAGCTGTCCTGGTGCTGTTAGACCTCACAGCTGCTTTTGACACCGTGGACCATAGCATCCTGTTGTCGCGGCTCGAACAGTCCGCTGGCATCACAGGCTCTGCTCTTGCTTGGTTCAGGTCCTACCTCACAGACCGTAGCTTCTCAGTACAGCTAGGTGCATTCACCTCTGCCAAAGCCCCTCTTACCTGTGGGGTTCCCCAAGGCTCTATTCTGGGCCCCATCCTCTTTCTATTATACATACTGCCCCTAGGTGCAATTATCTCCAAGCACAACATCCCCTTCCACTGCTACGCTGATGACGTTCAGATGTATCTGCCCCTCAATGCTAATGTCAACTTACAGCAGCTGATGGACTGCTTAACTGAATTAAAATCCTGGCTGAGCCAAAACTTCCTCACCCTCAACGAGAGCAAGACCGAGGTCATCTTTTTTGGACCCCAACCTCCAGCCTCTCCCGTTGACATTCTTGGCTCCCTAAGTAACAATATCCTCCCCTCTGTCATGAACCTTGGAGTGACCTTCAATAGCGTTTTTAAATTTGATAAACAGGTCAGCAGCGTAGTCAAAACCTGCTTTTTTAAAATACGACTATTGGCAAAGACCAAGCCGTTTTTATCTTTTAAAGACTTAGAAAGGGTAATTAACGCCTTTGTGACATCGAGACTTGACTACTGTAATGCTTTGTATGTGGGCATGGATCAGGCATCCATAAAACGCCTGCAGCTAGTGCAGAACGCAGCTGCACGTCTCCTGACTGGCCACAAAAAGCGAGACCACATTACCCCTATTCTGGCCTCACTTCACTGGCTTCCAGTCCGGTTCAGAATTGATTTTAAACTCCTTTTATTTGTTTTTAAAGCCCTAAATGGGCTGGCACCGGCCTACATAACTGAACTCCTCCAGCGCTACACCCCAGCCCGAGCTCTAAGGTCTGCCGACCAGCTGCTGCTGGTAGTGCCCAAGACCAGGCTCAAAACCAGAGGGCACCGTGCCTTCGCAGCAGCTGGTCCCAGGCTCTGGAACACTCTGCCCCTCCATGTGAGGTCGGCCCAGACACTAGGGGCTTTTAAATCCACCCTCAAGACGCACTTCTTCTCTCTGGCCTTTTAAATATGAGCAGAGCATGACATTTTGATTTTATATCTTAAACTGTGTCTGCTTTTATATTTGTTTTAATTTATTCTGTGATTGTTGTAATATGTTATTTATTTATTTGTATTCATGTACAGCACTTTGGCGCGACCGAAAATTGTTTTAAATGTGCTTTATAAATAAAATTTGATTTGATTTGATTTGATTTGATAATATCAGACATAATATGACTATTAACTTTATTGTGAAATTAAAACAGAACGGTAAAGGAAAATATAGTTTCAGTCTCTCGATTTGAAGCTTATGCATTGTACCATGAACCTGTATAGACCTGTAACAGTCAACTTCATGAGGAGTTGGAAAGGTAGTAAATAATATCTTTAAAAACTACAAAAGAATCCCTTTCTGCAGCTGTGCACCATTATGGTGTAAATATAACCTATATACCAATTGGATCAAATATAAAAGTCAGCCGAATTAGTGTTGATACTGTAAGGAGACGTATTGTGTGAAAAGAAATGGGAGATGTTGTTTAATTGCTAATATATTTATGATGCACGTCACGTATTCAGTTTTGGCGGCATTTCTTACAGTTTGTCAAAGGGTCTTCTGATCAGGGCTCTATAAATAAATATCTACGGCAGACATGTAATATTTAATTCAGCCGAACCGTGTATTACAATGCCGTTATGTGATAACTTCCAAAGAGAAAAGCAAAAACACTCGGAATTAAGTATTATTTTATCTTTTAAAAATGTTTTTCCGATTTCATATCGGATAAACACCATATCCCGAAATGCATTGCGGCGATGTTTTAGCCTATCAAAACCTCTGAAAAAAGAAAGGTGTCTCTCAGAATCGAAAGAAAAAAACCTATGGGAAAAACACAAAAGCATTGTACACAATTTAAACCAATAAATGTCGTATAATTAACAAGGATAAACTGATGTTTTTTAGTTGATGAGTACTGCAGATATCACTGTTAAATCATTTGATCATTGGTTTTATTATGAAAACCTCGAGACCGGAAGTACTGTTTTCAACCCGTAACTTTACATGGAGGCTGCCGCATACCTCAAATCATCTTCGTAATATCTATCAAACTATAGATCCTACATATCGACTGGACGTGGATACTAAAAGTACAATCTGCACTTCTCGCTAGAAATCTAATCAAAAAGCGTTTTAATGGCCAAACTATCCTATAATTTAGGGTTTTACAGAGAGGGTTATTTGTGAATAAACGACCATCTGAAACGTTTGCATTCTACGGGAGCACTAGAGGGCGAAAACTTTCAAACGTAATTATAGGACGTATTTGGTCGTATGAGTTGGAGGACTTGTTGAAAATAACAGCATCAGAGCACGGTGCAGAGTCTCTAAATGAGTTTACAATAGTCCCTCGTTCTTATTAAACATCCATGTCGTAGTCCGCTGTATAGAAAACTGTGGTTTCCATGGTTTCCCCACAGCAGCAGACGCACAAAAGAACGTCCGCTGGTGCATCATAAACACGTCGGATAGTGAAAGTGCAGTCGGATTCTCTAAAGTACTGCAGTCTCTTCTCCTAAATCCTTTTGAATTCTCCTATCCACTATCCCTTAACCCCGTGACGTTTCACTCAGAGGTCAAGGAATAGACGATAGGGTTAGAACTTAGGAGCTGATTTTCAAACTAATCGACTGCAACCAAGGTCAAGACACAAGGAGAGAATACATTTCAAAATAAAACAGGAAACTATACCCGCACAAAACTAAAATGATGACATCTACTCAACTACAATTCACTTTTACTCCATTACATTTAGTTACTTTACAGATTTGGATTAATGATGTGAAATATAATCAAGTGTTAAATCAGACTTTAGTTCCACCTGGAGTAAATCCACAAGCTACCCTGCAGTATACAAAGTCATTCAAACTAGCTGCACCTTTACCAGCTTTGAGAACACTTTCATGATCAATCATTATAAAACATATCATATATATTATTCTGAAATGGACCAATCTGCACAATCACTACTTTTACTGTCGCTACTTTCACTATATTTTGATGCTCATACTTTTCTACTTTTGCTTGAGTAACATTTTGAATACAGGACTTTTACTGTAACAGAGTATTCCTACACTCTGGTACTTCTACTTTTACTCAAGTACAAGATCTGAGTACTTATACTTTCACTACAAGATCTGAGTACTTTTTCCACCTCACCAGTGTGTGGTAATCAGACAGACAGGCAAATTGTGTGTGGTCATCCTGGGGAGTGGATGCCCTCCGACCTCCCCCCTCCGTGCTCCATCCTCCCTCCCATGATTCCTTGTCCTTGAGATGTCTTCATCCCGGAGGCTCGGCGGTGGCGCTCCTCTGCCCCCTTCATCAGGACAGAATGCTGGTGTCAGCACTGCTGCCCCCCCTCTTCCTTCCCCGCCCTCCTCCAACTTTGCCATTATCTGTCGCCTCTTCTAAAGACGCTCTCTCCGTACCCCCGGGGGTCAACTTGGAGGGGAGGGGAATGTAGGTATAGGTGTGAAGGAAGCAGGGGGAAGGGAGCAAAACGAAAGCACCTGACTTGAAGGCAGAAAGATAATTTCTGTTTAAGGTTAAAGCCTGATTTGCATTTCAAAAGCGGCGGTCGGCCATGTTGCCACCTTAGGGATGGCGTCGGACCGACCAGCGCGCCATTTAATCTCAGTGGGCACCGGGGCCTTGATGAAATGAATAGAGCAGCCGGTGATTGATAACGGCGCCACTGTCATGACCATGTGCCCCCCCCCCCCCCCGCGTCCCACACATCTGTCAATCGCAGCACTTTTAACCATCAGCATCCTCTTCATCTGAATTCTCCTGATCTCCTGAACGAAGAGATGCACTTCTTGTGTTCGTGATGATGTAAAATCTGAATCAGAATCCAGTTTATGGCCAGTTACGTTTACACATACAAGGAATCTGCTTTGGTGTAAGGTGGTGCAAATATGAAACATAAAAGACAACCCAGTCTCACGGCATTTCGTGTTATACAGTAGTCACGAAATGTAATCTATTGATTTGTGTTCACGATTTTAAGCAATGTATTTCTATTGGTTGTATGTTTCGTGCCTGCACCAAATAATAACAATTTAGAAGATTTAAAAAATACAGATTTCAGTATTCCGAGCCCCATTTATTTTCCACACGGACGGCAAAAAAAAGTCAGACATCATACAATTTAAAATAAAAACAATAATCTTGGCTTGATATTGAGTAAGAAAATGTTTTTATGAACCACACAGCTTCCGGTCTTCCAAGACCCGACCGGACAAAAATAGAATATCTTTATTTGTCATCACACATCAGTGCAACAAAATTCAGTTGGCATCTCTCACTGCAGTACATAAACAAGAACACATCCATAAAAGCAGAGATAGTAGCAATAATCAGGGTCATCACTTAAATGCACTTTATCAGAATGTTAAAAATACATTTTTAAAGATTATTTAATAAAGAAAAGCTACAATGTTTAAATATAAATAGTTACTAAAAAAGATCAGTTTGATACTTAATAAATATACAAATAAATAGATAACATATGGCATTTTTGGCTGCAGTCTTTGATGGGAGGTAGTGTGTTTGTGTGTGTGCATGTTCAAAGTTCAAAGTTATAGTGAGTTTTGTGGTTGGACAGGGATGGGAGTGATGGAGGCCACAGCTCTGGGAAAGAAGCTGTTCTTCAGTCTGTTGGTGCGTGACTTTATTGACCTGAACCGTCTGCCGGACGGCAGCGGTTCGAACAGTGAGTGGCCGGGGTGTGTGATGTCTCTGATGATACTGCTGGCTTTCTTCTGCAGTCGACTCCTGTAGATGTTGTCAAGGTTGGGCAGCTCAGTCCCAACGATGCGCTGAGCAGCCTTCACCACCCGTTGCAAGTCCTTCCGCTCTGCGGCTATGCAGCTGGTGTACCACACAGTTATGCAGCTGGTCAGGGTGCTTTCAATGGTCGACCGATAGAAGTTTACCAGCAGTTTTTGTGGAAGCCTGGCCTGTCTCAGTTTCCTCAGGAAAAACAGTCTCTGTTGTGCCTTGGACCCTCACATCGTACAAGGAAAAACTTCCAAAGAAACCCCACAGTTACGGTACGTCCACACAGCAGCTTTAAAGGGTTAGGAAAACTGGATATAAATGTTCCCCAAACAGGCGAAAATCCACCAGTTTCACCCACTGTCTTTGCCACCTCCCTCCATGCCTGGTTCCTCCGGTGTGTGGTCATAGAGAACCGGGTGATTTGCTACCGCAATAACTAATTTCTCCTCCGTTTTTAGGAATATAGAAAATGAACTGCGGTATGTCACTCCCAGCTTGCACGCAGTTTGATTGGCTAGCGCTTGTACTGTCAGATTTGCATTACAGGATTTGATTGGCTGACGCTTCCACCTCAGCTTCAAAAGTTGAACATTGCTCAACTTTTGAATCCTGAAAATCCTGGAAATCTTCGCTTTGAATGACGTTTTTTTATGGATTTTTTGTCAAAGCACTTAAGATATTCATTACTATCGGGATGTTAAGAGCATTCCATGGAATATAACAAAAAGTGTATCTCGAGCCGGTTTCTCAAACGTACATACCCTACCTTTAATGGGGAAAAATTGAAGAAACCTCAGGGAGAGCAACAGAGGAGGATCCCTCTCCCGGACGGACAGACGTGAAAATAGATGCCGTGTGTAAATTGAAAAGATAATACATTTACAACATAGGTAGTCAAAATGCTTGGAAATGCATGTGTCTATAATAAGAAGATGAATCCAGGTGTATGGCAACAATCCTGTGGGAGCCATCAGAGAAGTAAAAAAAAAAACTATATTATAAAACACTATTTAACATTAAAATAGAATAAAGACAAGTATTTACAACACATTTGAATGTACAAAATAAACAAAAAAACTAAAGAAACTAGTACACAAAATATGTGATAATGTATCACAAACTGTGGTGTATTTGATACTATATAGACACACGTATTGGGACACACATTACACCTACAGGAGCTTTTATGGCATCCCATTCCAAATTCTTAGGCATTAATATGAAGTTGGTCCTTTTTTAGAACAACCCATTCTTTCACAAATGTTTGGAAAGGCAGACTGTATGGCTAGGTGCTTGATTTTGTACACCTGTGGCAATGGGACTGAATGAAACACCTGAATTCAATGATTAGGACGAGTGTCCCAATATTTTTGTCTACATAGTGTATTTTAAAGTGCAGGGCTGTGCAGAAATGTGCAAAATGTATTCCGATAGAATGTTGTGGTGCTTTAAGGTAACCAGGGTAACCTCCACTGCTGTCATGGCAGGATTACCTACTGTGGTTGAAGCAAATGGGACTAAAGGCACCTGGAGTGGAGTGCACCAGCTGGGCGTAACTCTACGTCTGACAAAGAACCGAAGGTTAAGATCAAACTAAAGTTATGACTAGTGCACCACTTAGACTTAAGCCCTGTATGCGTTGCGCCCAGGTGTAACTTTTACACCTAGAATGGAGCAGGCGTAAATCTGAAAGACAGACTAGTATCCATAGCAGGGACGTGCACAGACATTTTGGGGGGTGGGTGCTCAAGTGAGAAAAAGGGCACTTCCATTAATCATTTATAAAAAAAATTAAAAAAGTTAAATATAGTTGCACATCTCTGACTTACTGACCAATTTATTTTAGTACCCTCACGCAATTGTTTAATACTCAACAGAATTCTACAAAAATAATCAGCTAACACAGAGACAATGGTCTTCTTTAGTATTCACTACGCACAAGAGCAGATGACAAACCGTTACCATTTAACCTGTTAAGCCCGAGAGCCCCCGGTACAGACGGCCTCTGCAACATCTTGCAGGAAACACTGAGGGCATGTTCATTTAATAAACTATGAATGTTTTATATCCATGTAACGGAAAGAAACTCAACTGATCATTTAAAAAAAAATTCCCAAAAAAACCCCACAATGCTAACGCTGAGCCTCTGAATTAGCAACGAGCGAAAAATGCTAACAGATGACTGCACCGAAATTCACTCACAAAACCTTATTATTTATCTTTGCTGCACATCTCAACCCATCGTTTCACATCGTGAGGGGACACAGAATCGAGGGGTACCCTCATTATCACTCAATTATACGAATTCTCGGAGATAATAACAAGAACACACATCAAGACTATAGGTTACTAACGTAACCCCAGTTCTCAGAGTAACATGAAGTGGATGCGCCTCCCCGCGAATGCCTCAGAAGCATCAATCTCATTACGCCAATCCTGATTGGCTGGTGATCTTGACGACCACGTCAGGGAATCCGCCCACCCTTTAAGTAGCTTGCGCTACGACGCAGCGTCATTCAAAATAAGCACCTCTTCTCGCTTCGCCTCAGCAAGAAGGGCTGTCTGGTGAGACATCTCACTTCATGTTACTCTGAGAACTGGGGTTACGTTAGTAACCTATAGTTCTCATTCATAACACTCCGTTCGATGTCTCACTATGGGATATTGAGACTCCCGTATTGCTAGACATGCTTATCTCGAAAATCACAAAAAATCAGTACTCAACAGGTAGAACTCTGTCCCAACACGGGGCCCAGCACTGCATGGGCCACACTTGGAGCAGAGACATCCAATCTGTAAAAAACGGACAAAAGTGAGCGGTGAAGACCAGCTCGCCGCTGCACAAATGTCCTGGATGGAAACACCCTTGAACAAAGCCCAGGACGTAGCCAGGCCACGAGTAGAATGAGCATGCAGGCCTGTTGGTGCCTGCAAACCCTGACTCGTATAAGCCAGAGCTATCGATTCCACAATCCAGTGGGAGAGCCGTTGACTGGTATGAGGGCTAGCCCAGGATACAAAGAGTTGGTCATTGCTCTTGCGGACAACTATAAGCATGTTGTCCGCAACAACATGCGGACAACCTTGGTTTTGTGCCAAGGTGGCACAAAACCACCTTGCCCCCAAGGTGGTTTTGTGCCCAACCACCTTGGGCACAAAAACAGGGTTGGGCTTCAGCAACACTCTTGTTTGCCCCGGGGCAAACTGAGTGCATGAAGGGTGTACAGAGAGCGAATGTCACTGACTCGCTTGGCAGATGCCAGAGCCAGCAACAACACTGTCTTCAGTGACAGGTGTTTCATGTCAACTTCTTCCAGGGGTTCAAATGGAGGTCGAGTGAGCCCATCTAAAACCACTGCCAAGTCCCATAAGGGCACCAGTGACCTGGAAACAGGGAGGAGCCTGCGAGCCCCTTTCATAAAACGGCAGATCAAGGGATGTTGGCTCGCTGTCTTTCCCTCAAAACCCACGCGTTTGGGTCCTATCGGATATCGTAACACATACATAGTCTGCTTGCATTGAAATAAGTCACTACAGACAGTTAATGTTAGCTAACGTCAGTCACATCACAACATTGTAAAGTTAGCTATCATATATCAGGCAAGTACGCCACTGTGTCAAATGTCCTGTTAGAGTTGCCGTATGTAGTTGTCCAATATGGCGGACCATCTCACACATGCACACTGCAGATAGGGCAGGGCAGCAGATCGGCATACACAACGGGAAAAACGGGAAAAAATCTGCCTCTTCCTTCAGACTTCCTTACGGCCGCTACACACGGCGGCGTGCGTTGCTGCATAGCGGTGGGCGTGTCTTGAGCTTGGGGAGTTTACGCGAGCAACGCGACCAACAACCAATCACATTCCTGTCAATTGCATAAAAGGTTTTACATGTCACACTTTATATGATGAGCATTTATGACATTAATGTCTATGGTGCTATTTTACGCAACATTCCATGCTGGCTAAATACTGTCTCTGCCTGCTAGCTGTCCATTCAAACGAAGTACACTGGATATAAACTCCCCAAACAGGCGAAAACCTACCAGCTCCTCCGATTTGTATCCCGGTAGGTGAACAGGGACTGATCATAAAGCACCGGGTGATTCCCTACCGCTACGATTATTTTCTCCTCCATTTTTTGGCATATGAGGAAATGAACTGCGCCACGGCTTCCACAGATTTTTTTAATGTCTGGCTCTCCCAGCACACACACGGTTTGATTGGCTAGCGCTTGTACTGGCAGATTTGCATAAGCAGGATTTGATTGGCTGACGCCTCCATCGAGGCTTCAAATGTAGAATATTGCTCTACTTTTGCCGCGAGCACCGCGAGAAAAGCTACGCTTTGCTCCCACAATGCAGTTCGGCGAAGCGTGACGTCACCCCATTCAAAGTGAATGGACAGAAGTGTTGAAGAGTCAACGCACGCCGCCGTGTGTAGGGGCCGTTACAGAGCCCCTCCTCCAACACACACGAACGTGCACATGACCAATGAGGGCACGAGATAAGTTTGTGCACAGATGGAAGGCTTATTTTAGCCGGGCCGGCTCAGATGATTGGTCGTGCTTTTTACAGCGCCACGGCTTCCACAGATGAATTTTTTTAATGTATTTATTGTCAAAGCATTTCATATATTCATTGCTATCGGGATGTTAAGAGCATTCCATGGAATATAACAAAAAGTGTTTCTGAAATAAATTACATACCCCACCTTTAAAGAGCAACTTGCAGGTTTTTTTTTTTATTACTACATTTATGCTTAACCTTGCCTGAAAATTACAATCAAAAAACTTAATGCAGGATTTGATATGTTTTACAAGACATAAGGGCAGGAATTCAGAGGGAAAGGAGCCGTTTTGAGCTCTGCTACTAAAAACTGCTTTTTTAAAAACGTCATACGTCAAACTCGTCATATTACGTCATATGGGGCAGCAACTTTCTCGGACTCCTTCTCTGCCCAATTTCCCGAACAGGAAAAGGACCGGAGCTAGCGTTCGTTCCTGGGTGCGTTGTGCGAGGTGGTTCCACCTCCCAGCAGCACATACTCTCCACAGCTGAAGCTTATCAAACAAAACGTTTATCAGGAAACCGTATTACATCTCTCTCCCCCCCTTCGCTTCTCTCTCTCTCCTCCGGTACACAGCGCCGTAAGACGTAGTGTGGAGTTGCATTAGGTAATGCGAGATACGGCTGATACTTGCGCATTAGTTTCTGTTATGCATCAGTATCAACAGTCCTGCCAGTAACGTTACTATATTATCAATACTACTTTAGTTATAGCCTGATATATGATAGCTAACTTTACAATGTTGTGATGTGTTAGTAATTTAAATCAATGTTTTATGGCATAATTTAGTTTAGACATGCCATCAGTTTAAATGCTGACTTATACTGATGTCTGATGTCAAGCTTTTATTTTGAAAAGACTTCTGGTTAGAACCAATCTGTGATTAAAAGTTTATTTTGAAAAGCTATTCCGGAAGTTATCTCCGAAATACTAACAGTAACTTGACCTCAGGGCCAGAGCAACGTAACGTTTCTAGCCGTTAAAATGAAATAAATAAAAAGTCATGAAAGAGAATTTGTGGAGAAGAGGCGTGTTTAGTTAAATCCTCTGTTATGTGTGAAATCGGACATTGGTGAAACCACAGCGGAAGAGTACAATGCAGAACGAACCGGCAGGAGAGGAGGAGTCATCTCGGTCTACATAAGCAGCTGAGAATGTCTTATTCTGCCCCTTCTTTCACCCCAACCCCAGAGGAATGCAGCTGTTTTCCTCTTGCTGAACCATTGCTTGTTTGTAACACTACCGCGCCTTTTACTACATTAAAGTAACCCATTTGAAAATTAATCCAGAGACTCAATTTGGTCTCATTTATCCTAAACTTCTTTCCCGGACGCGAGAATAACGAATAAGCTAATAGATGTGACTGACATTAGCTAACATTAACTGTCTGTAGCTAACGCCGGTCACTCACCAAGACATTTGCCCTGTTCTCCACTGATTCTCCTCACACCACAGCTCCATTTCTCGCCGATGGCCGTTATTTCTTCTAATCCTTGGCTGCTACTGGTCTCTTGGACGCCTAGCAGGCTCATAATTATAATCATATGCATTCGAATATTTTTTTTCAACCTCTTCTGTGTCAAAACTAGCATTGTGATCCATGTTTATTACTACGTTAGACCGGCCGCTCTCCCCCATGTTACGTCACACGCGGGAGGTCACGTGGGGAGGCTTTTTTTATGCGGAAGTAACAATTTCTTACAAAAACGACGCCAGATGTCACTGTAGTGTATATTTCTGTATATGTTTTTGAAAATCTAGTGTACTCATCATTTTCCTACACATTTATTCACTGGTGTGTCTAACCTGCAAGTTAAGTGTCTCTAACTTAGAATAATTAGTTCAATTGACAAACTGTGTGGTCAATAAACCACTGACTACCCTAAGTCTCATCAACTTATTTGTTTTATCAGTACCAACAAAGTTATTAAAGTTGTTTAACTTTATCTTGACTTTATGTTCAGTGAACATAGAAAGTTGTCTGTACTAGCAATCTTAAATTCAGACAACTTTTTGGAATACAACATTTTCAAACCGGTGAAGTGAATTTCTGAAACAATTAACAATCAAAAACATACATTTATTAATAATGTAGTAACTTTGTTGAAAGTGCAGTAGCTCAAGGCGGAACATCAGCAGCACATTACTAATAGTAATAGTACATCGAACAAGCTAGCATATAATTCCAAAATGAACAACACCCTGTTTAAAAGGAAATTGTTAAAACATGTGTAATGCAGTTTAGCTGGAACTGAACAAGGAATGGAACAAGTCTTGCTGGTTGCCTTGGAGTTGTGCAGCACATCAAAGAACCACATTAAAGAACCTTAAAGGTGAGGTGTCATGGCCATTTCCACTGATCATAATTCCATTGTTGAGGTATACTAAAATAGAAAAATACTGTGCAATTTTCCAAACTCACATTGGTTTCGCATACAGCATCTCTGTAAAGTGTGTGTATTCACTTTCTCCACTAAACGGCTCGCTGCAGCTCTCCCCCCCCCCTCCCTGTGAGCCCAGTGTGCTCCGATTGGTCAGCTCGGCCCCTCTGTTCTGATTAGTCAACCACCAGAGAGGCTCCGCTCCGAAAGGTGGCTTAGCTGACAGTTAGCTGCTAGCTAGCTGAAAACACCAACGGTAGCACACACCATGATATGCCAATATATACACCTTACACACCCCGCAGGACCTCCATAACATGTACAGATTCGAGTATAGACATTTGGGGCGTAGAACGGAAGAAGAGTACGTTATTTTTACCTGTAATAAACTACTACTTTGTTTGATGAAAAATCAAATCATGGTTTGCTATATATGAATGATATGTTATAGGAGCAAATACTTCAGGGAAGAAAGGCTACTAAGTATTTTCTTTCAAACTTTATTTTAGAAATGTACAAAATGAACATAAATATACATATATACACGGTATATCATCCATTCCTCCCCGCCGTCTTGCAAGCTACAGCCGGCTGAGGCATCAGTGGTCATCCCGTCTCAATCATGTATTGTCCGCCAGATACGCCAGGAGTTTCCTGATCTGGCTGGATGAAATCAAATGCAAATCAGAAAATATTATATAATAGAAACGTAGTTGTTTTAGATTCGTTAGTAGTAGTTGTGGACTTGTGGTAGCAGTGTGTATCTCAACACCGTTAGCTTGCCAGCTAATATGCTAACCTACAGATGAAGCACTTAATTTCGGACAGTTTGAAACGCAAGGGCAGTGATTGGTAAGTGGTCTGCCCTCGCTCAAGGGAAAGCCTCCAGCTTGACTTGAGACCGCCCCCGTTATAAATACATGTAATTATAATGAAGCCAGCTGCAATGGATCATTGAACACCTGAAATTGAAAATCTGGCAACGCCCTCTTGGAAAATAGTGGGAGGGCTTGACCTTCCTCGAAACTGGGAGTAGGCAGGAACAGGTAAGCTGGAGTCCGAAATTAAGTGCTTCATCTGTAGGTTTCTGGTTTACCTTGGTAGCATATGAACGTTAGCTCGGAGAAAAGGCAACTAATGTAGTGTAATAAAACGCTAAAAAAAAATAAAAAGATTCATATTAGGCTAGCAATAATGTGTTTACAATTGCAATCTTATACAGTAGTCTACTTCGTTCGGTCATTCGTTGTAGCTGGCATGAAAACAATGTTTTCGCCTAGCTAGCCTCGTTAGCATGCACAGAGCTGCGTCGCAGCTTGGAGGAAAACCACATATAATGTACTTGCCGTAAGGGAAATCACCCGGAGTATACTGTATGAGTATTCCGTGTGTGAATGCAGACATTATCCTGCATGACAAACATGTAAAGCCATCTGCTGACATTGTAGTTTATATGTGTAAACGTTAGCAACTGAGTTAGCCCAGTTAGCACCGTGTCAATGGCTCAGCACCCCAAAAAACGTTTACCCATTTTCACAGTTGTGGTAGATATAGCTTGCTTGTTTTAAACATCATAAATACACAAACAACAATGAATACTTACAGATTGGGTACCCGAATCTCCCGCTGGTCCAAACAAAGTAGGAACAGCATTGTCCTTCAGTGTCCTACGCTGTATATATCCGGTATGAATCCTCCATGTTTTGTGAAGCCGTGAAATGCCGCACACACAGTAAAATACCGGCTCCAACATCTGAAGGAACAGTGTTAAAAAGGAATGTCAACCACTGACTTCGTCCTGCCCTCGGTAAGGCATGCATTGAATATTTCCCCTCACAACACAGGAAACAGACCCTCGTTGGCATGACTGGATACAGTTTTGAACTGGACCTGAGATTCCAACAGTATATATGCTAGGCTGGCAGAGGGTACGGCCATAGCTCTGGGCGTGGCTACTGGGTGCTCCTACGACACAGCACCAAAAATGGACAATGACGTATCTCCAACAAGCCGTTGAGGGGAGGTATTTTCTGTTTTAGAGTTGTACTCACTACAGGGTGTACTTTGAGGGTTTTGACTCTGCACACCGTTTACATGCAGAAAAACCTTCATAACACACAAGGGGACGGGTAATAACTGGAATAGCATGACACCTCACCTTTAAGGTGGCCTGAAGTATATCAGAAAACATTGAATAACTAATCAATCAACAACTTTATTAATCCCACAAGGTTGTGAGCAGTTTGTCATGTACAGGACGAACATACAGGAAGAAAACACACGAGACACACGTTCACTAAGCCAAAACAAATTACATCCGGCTTTTTTAAAAGTAAAGTCAACACATATCGACCCTAAATATAGTCTATATTAAGAATGAGAAAAATGTTAACATATTTAAACGTTGTTTTTTTGTAAACATATCTTAGCTTAGCCCTGGCCCAATTAAACCCCTGGATATATAGAACGTGCAGAGCAATCATGGAAATCAGGGATTCAGTGGGTGGAGGCGCATGGGAGACAGGTCTCCAAACCATTTGGAGTCTTACAAAAAGTTGTCAAGGTGGGTGCTACATTAACACTAAGGAACTAATCTCTTATTAAGTTTGAAATGTACCTCGCAGAACTTGATGAAGTTGGAGGGATCCTCCTTCATGAAATATGGCAGTCCAAGAAGTGCTGCAGACCTTCTGTTCTGGTTGGAGTTCTGCAAAAACATCAAAACAGGCATCAAGAAAATTCTAGACAGACCAGGGGCCTGTACTACAAAGCAGGATTTGAGGCTGGCGAGGTCACTTCCGCACTACGAAGGTGGTTCACTTCTTACCGGGATAGATCACCACGGTAACTTATGCTGAATGCCTAACCTGCTCCGGAGCAGGTTATGTTAGTGATATCAGATCAACTCGTAAAAAAGCACCGCCTACTGACCAATCACAGCTCGGTGCTCGCGGATCATAAGAACCAAGGAGTTAAAATCATAATCCGGCTAAAAGCAACAGTTTAAACGGACAAATGCAGAAAGGACAGCTGGCAAAATATCACCGACTGTGTGAATGCTAAATGAATAGGCTTATATATCACTGCCCACCTAAAGCACGATAGATCAGACTATATTACATGTGATCCGTTACATTAATGTGTTGCTTAGATGTGTTTTTATGGCGTTGTAAAGTCCAAAAGTCAACATTTATTGTAAAAAAGATAGATGTAATCATTTTCATAATAGACAACATGTTTTTATCAAACAAAATATTCTGCTTCAATCCATATTTGTTAGCTTAGTCTTTCAAAAAATAAAAGAGTTTGGTCTCCAGCATGTAAAGACCACTGTATTAACGGAGTGGTCCAGCAGTGATCTAACAGCACCATAAATTACATTAATATAACCACAATAACTCTAAATCACTATATATTCTCTCATCATATATTCACTTCTGAATATTGAGCCGTATGTTGCTGTGAGATCGGAGTCGTCTCTTATTACAGTTGGATGCAGCCTTGTGTTACTTTGCTACCGCTACTTTTATGTATGCTGTGGATGATTATAAGATATGGAAGTTAGCCTGCTTATCGCTTTTAATTATGTTTTTAGATTATTATTTTATTTGCTCCCAAGTCTGTTTCACACCGCCGGGTTGCAGCTATAAGAATAAGACTTAAATATTGTCAGTTCATCAACTATTTCTTGTGTAGCTGACTTGGAGACATGCAAGATTGTCTGCATACGTAAGAATAAGGATGCAAGTTTATGCTTAACTGACTCTCCACTAACATCTTCAAATTCATCAAGTGAGACATCATCTTGTGAGACATCAATGTCTATCGGTGCCGTTACATAACATTCCCCACTGATTGCAGCTGGTGGATCACAATCATAAATTAACTCGGCCCTTAAATCTTTCAATTCGGAAGAGCAGTGATATCTACTTGTATGTGCTCTAAAGGTGGAATACACATTATAATTGAATAGACATTGCTGAAAAGGGCACTTTCAAATGAACTCCAAAATGAAAAGTATTCTTTAAGTGTACAGGGCTCAGAGAAATTACATAATTCACAATGTAGTCGATAAGTCACAATATTATTTTGAGATCCACGAGCAACAGCATCTTGAGGTCTCAGAGTCAGTTTCATGCTCCAGTCAATGATTATTGAGGGCTATTTGTGTCTTGAAAGAGCACACACAGTCACTGCAGATCAGGGGTGGGCTAACTTTTTGGCTCGGGCCACTGAGTTTTAAAATTTGACGGGCCGGGCCAGTAGCAGATCGGTGAAAAAATATTTGGCTCTCCACTCCTCATTAAACACTCGGCACTCATTGTCGACTTTTCTTTTGTCCACTCATTGTTACAGATGCAGGTTCAAAGGTGAATTAGGTTCAAAGGTGAATTATTGCGTCATTGCGTCATCGTTTGCTTCATGACGTAACCGTTTACGTGCCTTCTTATGACCCACGTGATATTTTCTCAATATCACCCAATCAAGATGTGATCTTCGTGCTCATCTGAGTCGGATAAGAGGAACTCAGAGGCATCCTCTTCATCCTCCTCCATATAATCCAGCTCCAGGACATCTTCCGCGGGTCGAACCACGGTGAGGTCCAGTTGGGAGCCCCAGCTTGACACAGCGCGGGGTTCCGCTCTCGCGGCTCTAGCCGCCACCGGGCCCCAGCCTGACACGGCGCGGGGCTCCGATCCCGCGGCTACCGCCGTTGCTGAGCCCCAGCCTGGCACAGCGTGGGGCTCAACCTCCGCGGCGGTCCATCCTCGTTTGCCGGGGTGTCGGCGTGGAGGGACAAACTAGTAACAGGTATGTTACCGTTGGAAAGAAAAAATCAAAACCTTATCGTTATTCCGAAAGGAAAAAACGGCGGGGCAGATTTTTAATATTAACTGGTGTGTTAATATCTTTTATCTCCGTCTCCTCTGGTGTGTTAATATTTAATTCAATCGACCGAAAGTTAGCTTGTGGTTCAGTCTGTGGACAGTTAAGCTAGCCCGGCTACTGATATTTTTGAGATGTGCTCCGAAGCGAGAAGAGGTGTTTGAATGACGCTGCCAATCACCAGCCAATCAGGATTGGCCTAATGAGATCCAAGACCAAAAAGATATACAAGGCCTCCAAAACAGAAGAAACCAACTCAATACAGTATTTTAATTTAACGACAAAAGCACAAATAAAAACGAAATAACAACATAACATGTGATGTTAGAAATATGAATATAAGACTAACAATTACAGTATGTTTGCTAAATGAGAATATTTGTATCTTGTAAAATAATTCCTACACCATCTTCTGTACAACAAGTTCTATTTGCAATGACCTAAAAATGGTTTTCAACGCACAAGTTAACCCTTCTCTTGCGTTCGGTCATACCCACCTTCCCATACTATCTTCGGTAAAAATTGGCCAATGTGTTTTGCACAGTGATATCTCTGGAACCCCGTATCCAATTTTGATGGTTGACATCTCATTTGAACAGTCAAAGCAAGTAGAAACAAGGGGTGGCATACAGAATGACAACAGGAATGTTATTTTTTAATATTCTTTGCGGAATTTGGCCGTGTAAAATGTCCTCTTGGGTTGCCGTACAGCCAATGCGTGACGTCATTAGTTGTTGTTGCTATGGAAACAACATGACGGTATCTGATATCTTCTACATATAAAGACTGTCACGATCTGTCTGTGTTGTATTTTGTCTTGTCTTTTTCTGTCTTTGGTTTCATGTTTTATTTTGAAAAGTCTTCACCCCCTGTCTTGCCTGTTGCTGTCTGTCTGTTTTCCCTCCTAACTAATTACCCGATTGTGTTCACCTGGTGCCGCTGTGTTTTCTCCTCCCTCCTCACCTGTGTCTTGTTTGTGTGATTAGTCTTGTGTGTATTTAAGTTCTGGCTCTTCCTGTATGCCGTACAGCCAATGCGTGACGTCATTAGTAAGCGTAACGGACCCCGTGCTGATCTGGTAGGCCGTGCACAGATGGAACATACACCGGTCTTCCAAGACCCGACCGGACAAAAAGACATGGTGCAGGCACGAAACATACTACCGATAGAAATACATTGCTTTAAAAATCGCGTATGACACGGAAAAAACACGAATCAATAGATTACATTTATTTCGTAACTATAACACGAAATGCCGTGAGACTGGGTTGAACCACAATACGTTAATTACCTGTACTCGGTGCGCCATATTGTCTGTTCTCTCTGTAAACCTCCATGTCTCTTTAAATATCCTTGCGTCAGCGTCTCACGTGTTGGGCTCTTCCGACCATATTTGGAAGTACAACTTCCTACAGGTTCAACCTCCACCGTTGCTCCGGCTGCAGCTGGACCCTTCTCGATTTTCTCCGCAACACAGCTCACAACAACATCAATAGAGGACTGCGTCGGGTAGTTTTTAATCATACGAAGCCAGATTAAATTAAATAACTACTTCTCTAACCTTATACTTTTCTTCGTGAGTGCCGTGGTGCATTGTTTATTAATGTGGTTCAGCGGCATTTGCTCTTCCACCGGAATTTATTCTCCCGCTAACTCACGGCAGAGGCAGCTGTAAAGTATTCACTGTCTGACTGTCACACAAGCAGCTGATAAATATTCCCCATCAGTGAATGTGTTTCAGTCTGAATTTACGCTGTTTGGCATCACAACACTGTTATGAAAGTTTCTCAGGCATTCTACAGGTGATGTTAGCATAGCAACCAAAGCTAATCTTGACTACTTGTTGCTATCATATTGTGGCATAAGCCGTTTTCTACACGCATATTTTACCGGTGTAGTGTTCGTTATGATTTTACTTGTGATGGCCACATGTAGCCCATGTATTGATTCCATCGATAGCTGCAATAGTACACAACAGGAAAACGTCTGCCTCTTCACAATGGTCAATAACAGTGAACATTAAAAGTCATTAAAGTAAGGTAAAATAAACAGAATCACACTAAGCCTGGTTAGTGCTGCCTGACTTTTTATAAGTGTGTGGTTGCGTTCTAGTCACTTTGCTCAGTGTACTGCTTGTTACAACTTGTATTCGCTGTACTCGCCATGAACTGTTAATGCTCAGGTTAATCTCGACCCCCTCCAATGTAAGCGTGACGTATTTGGTTCTTAGAGGCGGCTGTAAAGTATTCACTGTCTGACTGACTGACGTGATTTCCAAGATGGCGCCTGTGTCGGCTCGCCGCTCGCTCAGCTCACTGCCTTTAGCGATCCTACTCTTGTTTTATGTATGTCAGAATGTCTCTGCTCTGCTCTGCTACGATCGCCAAGCCCTCCTCCACCTCAGACCCTCATTGGAGTGTATACTGCTGCCCACACCTTCATCTGGCAACCATAACTCGTCCCCCCCCCCCCTCTACTGTTGGATATCCCAAACTACCTGCGCCGGTTCCCCTGCATCCTGCCTCGCCGAAAGCGCCTTAGACGTCGGGGAAATCGTGGTGGTGCACTGGTCCATCTTAAGGCATACCTGACGGCTTCTTCTGGGACTTATCCACGCCTCGGATGTCACGGCCCTCCCGCTGCACGCCAGGTGAGGGATCGATGGATTCGCCCCGTCTTTCCGGAGCTGCGTCCTCTGCTGGGCCCGCTGCCAGCTTCTCCTGCCCGTCCGACTGCTCCCAGCCCTCGCGGCGTCCAACATACACATCTTCGTCCGCTGAGACGCACGACACCTTCGGCTGGCCCGGAGCAAAAACTTTGCATGGCTCTGCTAAATGCTAGGTCGATAGCAAACAAAACATTCCTGCTAAATGACTTCTTCACCTCTCGTGATCTGGATTTTATGTTTCTGACGGAGACCTGGATCCACGCTGGCGAGTATACACCGTTCTCTGAACTTCTTCCTCCTGACTGTACATTCTTCAGCTCCCCCCGCACCACTGGCCATGGTGGGGGGTTAGCATCAGTGTTTAGAGCTAGCTTCCAATGCCGATTGCTTCACCCTGTAACTAGCTATGCTAGCTTTGAGTTGCAGCTTTTTGAACTTAACCCGGCCTCGCCTATACTCTGCGCAGTCGTCTATCGTCCGCCAAAGTGCAATAAGGATTTCATAAATGACTTTGCTGACTTTCTGTCTGGGATCATGGTGAAATATGATCGTGTTTTGATTTGCGGAGATTTTAATGTCCATGTGTGTTGCGAGTCCAAACCTCTGGTCAGGGATTTTTTAAATCTCCTTGATTCATTCGGTCTCATTCAGTCCGTAGCTGGCCCAACACATGAAAAAGGACACACTTTAGATTTAGTATTATCGTTTGGACTGTCTGTATCTGTGGATGAAATCTGTGGATGAAATCTGTGTAACAACGCGTAGCTCAGACCATTTACCGGTTTTGTTTACAACCTCGATCCATTCCGCAGGAGTCGAATCACGTGCTCCTGAGCGTAGTCTGCGTTCGATTAACCCCTTGACTGCCTCACAGTTTTCTGATGTTTTTAATGTCTCCCCGATCTGTAAATTAGATGTGAACTGTGCTTTCAATGCTGATGAGCTTATCTCCATGTTTGACTCGACATGTACACAAATTTTGGATTCTGTTGCTCCTTTTACGCTTAGACGCACCAAAGTTCTCTCAGAGCCTTGGCTAAATGACTGTACTCGTGCTCTCAGACGCGCTTGCAGGCGCGCAGAGAGAAAATGGAAAAAGGACAAACTCCATGTCTCCTTAGAAATCCTTCGTGCTTGTCTTTCCGACTACCAGACGGCAGTCAAAGCAGCCAAAACAGAGCACATCTCGCTGTTAATCTCCAAAAACAGCCATAAGCCTCAGGTTCTTTTTAATGTCCTCAACTCCATTATTAATCCCTGTGATGCTTCTCCTATTGTGCCATCGACCACTCTCTGTGATAAGTTCCTCACGTTTTTTATTGAAAAAGTATCTGCTCTTAGGCTAGCCCACACTAGTGCTTCCCCAGATCCTGCTCCCTTTCTGTGCCCTGCTGTCCTCGACCACTTTGAGCCTGTGTCCCTCTCTTCTCTCTCGGATGTGGTCAAGCACCTGCGGCCGACAAACTGCAGCTTAGATAGCATTCCCTCTTGCCTTCTCAGAGATGTTTTTAATTCAGTTGGAGCAAGTATTTTATTACTTATAAATACCTCTCTTGGCTCAGGATGTGTCCCAGCTGCCTTCAAACATGCCGTGGTAAAGCCACTACTTAAAAAGAAAAATCTCGACCCTTCCATTCTCGGAAATTTTAGGCCCATCTCCCAGCTACCCTTTATATCCAAAGTTCTGGAGCGAGTAGTCTATGCCCAGCTGCAGTCTTTTTCAACTACGCATGGAATCCATGAAAAGTTTCAGTCTGGCTTTAAACCCATGCACAGCACTGAAACAGCCCTTTTAAGAGTTTTTAATGATCTGCTCCTAGCCACCGACTCAGGTAGCCCAGCTGTCTTGGTGCTGTTAGACCTGACAGCTGCCTTTGACACAGTGGACCATAGCATCCTGTTGTCACGGCTTGAACAGTCCGCTGGCATCACAGGCTCTGCCCTTGCATGGTTCAGGTCCTACCTGACAGACCGTAGCTTTTCAGTGCAACTGGGTGCCTTCTCCTCTGCCAAAGCCCCTCTCACCTGTGGGGTTCCCCAAGGCTCGATTCTGGGCCCCATCCTGTTTTTACTTTACATGCTTCCCCTGGGTTCAATCCTCACAAAACACAATGTCCCCTTCCACTGTTATGCAGATGATGTGCAAATATATCTACCTCTCAATTCCCATGAAAACTCATTACAGCTACTGATGGACTGCTTGACAGAGGTCAAATCCTGGCTGAGCCAAAATGTCCTCAACCTCAATGAGAGTAAAACTGAGGTCATCTTTTTTGGACCTCAACCTCCAGCCTCCCCAGTTGATACTCTGGGCTCCCTCAAAAAAAACATCCTCCCCTCTGTCAAGAACCTTGGAGTGACCTTCGATAGCACTTTTAAATTAGATAAACAGGTCAGCAGCGTAGTTCAAACCTGCTTTTTTTAAATACGACTATTGGCTAAGACCAAGTCGTTTTTATCTTTTAAAGACTTGGAAAGGGTTATCAACGCCTTTGTTACCTCAAGGTTGGATTACTGTAATGGTCTGTATGTAGGTATGGACCAGGCCTCAATTAGACGCCTGCAGCTAGTGCAGAACGCCGCTGCACGTCTTCTTACGGGCCACAAAAAGCGTGACCACATCACCCCAATTCTGGCCTCACTGCACTGGCTTCCAGTTCGGTTCAGAATTGATTTTAAACTCCTTTTATTTATTTTTAAAGCACTAAATGGGCTGGCTCCGGCCTATATAGCTGAACTCCTCCAGCGCTACACCCCAACCAGAGCCTTAAGGTCTGCTGACCAGCTGCTGCTGGTAGTGCCCAAGACCAGGCTCAAAACCAGAGGGCACCGAGCCTTCGCAGCAGCCGGCCCCAGGCTCTGGAACACTCTGCCCCTCCATGTGAGGTCGGCCCAGACCCTAGGGGTTTTTAAATCCACACTTAAAACGCACTTCTTCTCTCTGGCCTTCTAGTCAGAGCGGAGCATGACTCCTGACATTTCGCTGTGTGTAATTTTGTATTTTTGCTGTTTTTTGTTTTATTGTAAAGCATTTTTATTGTATGTACAGCACTTTGGGCTCGACCAAAAATCGTTTAAAAATGTGCTCTATAAATAAAAATTGATTTGATTTAGATCTTGCCGGGTTGCCGAGTGGGGCCAGCTGAATAGACCAGACTCCAGCAAAGGTCAATTGTGTCTAGAGTGCGCTATCTATTGGGATCAACTGAAATGCCGGGTATTGCAGGAAAAAGGCTAAATGAATGCAGTCTTTACTACAATTTGGACAATCTTGTACCAATATTCGGCGGGCCAGATTAAAAAGCCCATATGGCCCGCGGGCCTTGGTTTGCCCATGCCTGCTGTAGATGCAAGGCAAGGGACAATACCTACCATAATGTCCGTGTTTAAACTTGTAGTGCCTTATTGTACTACGCTGGTTAGCTGAAGAAAACGTGCAGAACTTACATTTCCACTTCATAGGACTGCCTAGTTCTGATGTGGAATGCTCCTCTCCCTTTCACACTTCCTGTGAAAAAAACGTCAAGGTGGTTTAACATTAGTGCACACAGAAAAATAAAACCACTGAAAAGAATTGCCTGTGTTTTCCCCTATTGCTAGATGAATTGGGGTTGAGGAGATGTGACCATGTTACTGTAATGTTAGTTGGTTGGGGTGTCTCAATTCCCCAAAGCCCTGGGACTTCCAGCAGGCCCTGCCTGCAGCAGCCCAGGTGCTGGGCTTAGGCTGGGGTGTGATAATAGTGATTGAAAATGAGGAGAAACCGTTTCAAATGGGGGAAGAATGTTTTAAAGGGGACCTATCATGCAAAATGCACTTTGTGATGTCTTTTATACATACATATGTGTCCCCGGTGTGTCACGCAGCGCAATAAAACCCTCTCTCTTTTCCTCCGTACCCTAATCTTTTAAAAATGGGTGTACAACGTGCGGATACAGATTCCATCCGAACTGATGTCAAATCGGCAGCGGACCCACAGAAAGTTGCTTTGGACGTGTTTTGGACGTAATCTCGTCTTTGTTTACATTAGCAAGCCTCGCTAACACTCAGAGCTAACCTGTACTGCAGTGACCACCAACTGGCGGCCCGCGGGCCACATCCGGCCCGCCAGACATTCTCATCTGGCCCGCACGACGGGGGTGACTGCGTTCGCCCCCCACCCATTTTTTTTTTACAACGTCTCGTGAGTAAGGTGCAGTACCGGAGTCCAACAGAGAGGCAGCAGCTGCGGGACAGTAGACTGCGTACTGCGAAACCTTCCCTGCCTTGAAGAAGAAGTGATCCTTCGTTGTGAAGAGTCTGCTTTGTGCGCGATCCGCACCACAGCAGTAGCCCCGCTGTGACAGAGTCCAACAGAGAGGCAGGAGCTGCGGGACAGTAGCCTAGAAGCAGGGTTGGGTTGTAACGGAATACATGTAACGGTGTTACGTAATCAGAATACAAAAATCAAGTAGGCTAACTGTATTCAGCTGGCGTTACATTTGAAAAACGAGTAATCTGATTACAGTTACTTTCGTAAACCTGAAGTGAATACATTTTGGAATACTTATTGGAATTATTGGAGGAAAAGTTTCCTCACAAAATGTAATATTCATTACCGGCAGAACTGTGTGCACACTGCACAGCACTGCATCATGTCTGTGAGCGAGAGAGAGATGCAGGCAGCGTGTCTGTGAGGCCCCGCCCCTGCACGCAGATGAGAGAAAATATATTGAACGTTAGAAACGGAGATGGTTAGATAACATGTGCAAGATAACATTTATGTAGCATTTCTTTATTGTCGAAATTATGAAATTTTATAACGGGATCAAATCAAAGTGAATGGCCTGCTGCTGCTGAATGCATGCGTTTTAAAAGTTATTACATCGTTTTAATAAATAATAATGATAATTCATTCTATTTAGGGGCGCCTTTCAAAGCACCCAAGGACACCTTACAATACATAACATATTCCAAGGAAAGGTTTTAAGACAGTACAAAGAATGCAGTCCGGGTGATGTTTTTTATGTGTGGTGCAGATGAGAGGGAGCTGTCCAGAATGACACCAAGATGTTGTGTTTGAGTTCTTGATAAGCCATTAACACAGTAAAATAAGTGTCTCCTGTTCACCAAAACATACCCATCTGTTATGGAAAAAGAAAGTATTCTAAAAGTAATCTGAATACGTTAAGACACGTAACTGTATTCTGATTACTTTCAGAGCATGTATTCAGTATCCATAACTGATGACATTTA